>MPGH01000130.1:164502-174910 GCA_001937105.1 Colletotrichum chlorophyti | reverse complement strand
TTTTTTTTTTTTTTTTTTTTTTGGTAATGCCTCTTTCCTTCTTTATCCCAGGGAGGGCGCGCGTGGGTTGGGAAAAAGGAAACGGCGGAGTGTTTGATAAAGACACCCCCTCCATCTCTGTCTACCCAGGACACAAAGACGGGTCGCCGGTGCTCCTCCCCTCTTTGCTGTACCCCATCGTTCGCCACAGAGATCCCTCTCCCTAGTCGCTACAGTGGAATCGCAGAATTGTGTCCCATCTTTTTTTTCCTTTTCTTTTCTTTTTCTTCCTCTTGTATCTTTCCCTACTGCTCGCCCGTCGCCGCCATTCCCGCAACCATTACCACGGGCGCCTCATCCTTGTTCGTTTTTTTTTTTTTTTGTTCCCTTCACTAGAGGAAAATATCTAACCGCAAGTGACCCTGACCCTGCTAGCTTTCTGAGACTTTCCAACTCGGCAGGGTCGACTGGATACCCAGAGGAACCATACCTGCCTACGTTGAAAACCCGGCACAAAACTGCTCTTCCACCCGCGAGAGAGGTATCTTTGGCGAGGCTCCATACCTCCGAGATAGGTACAAACCAATGTCCCTACCGCTCCGGAGGGCAACTCTTCGTGAGGTAGTATTGTCTATTCAGTCAGTCACCTCTGGGTCCAGGTACATTTTCGACACTCCCCTCCATCCCAAATAACCCACCCCCATCGGTCGCATCCACACATGATTCAACCCCGGCCAATCTCAAGAGTCAAGACTTTCACTTGCTAGACCGCCTGGCAAAGCTGGTGCCCGTTTCTGCCCACGTACATTCTCTCTCTTGCGCGCGCGCTCTCTCTCTCTTTGTGCATACTACGGACGGATACATTACACCAAGCGAGAGACACTCCTCGGACTGTACACTACCACAAACCTCTCCCCGCCGCTTTGAACATTTTTACGATTCCCCGACCCTATTTTTCCCCTTCCAATTTTCCTCTTACGAAATTCCCCCCACCCCACCTCGCTGCCACACGCCACACCCCGGTCACTTCAAGGGCAGCAACTCTTTCTCTCTCTGTGTCTTCTCTTCAAAGAGAGAGTCAAGCGAGAGAGAGAGAAACATAGAGAGGCAGAAACAAACGGGGGAAAACGTAAAGCTCCGTCTCCATCTCTGCCCAACGCGCTGATCCCTCCCGGTCGGTCCTCTTTCTTCTCACAAGCGACACCTTTGGGCCCCAAGTTTCTTGAGAACCACACAGTCGGGAAACTTGTCAAACCGCGCCTCTCTTACTCAATCTCGCCGCGCGCGCGCCGCCTACTCCTCCTCCTCCTCCTGCTCCTCCACCAACAACCAACACCTCCTCGCTCGCCTCTTCATTCAGCGCTCCCGATACACAAGTTGTCGCACTGTCTTGTCCGACATTCACAGCGACCTTGCCCCATTGCCCGCTCTGAATAGAGTTGTACATCCCGTCCGCCACAGTACAAAAAAAGTGTGTACGTACAACTCGCCATTCACAACCATTCAACGTTGCGCCAACAGGCCCGGACCGGATCAAGAAAGCAACAGCTCAAGAGGAGACAATACTGGACTTTGGACTGGACAGGACCACCGCCCCATCCTTCGTCCAAACACCGAAGAGTCAACCGTTAATGCCCCAGTCCCAGACTTGAATCTCTGTTACCCGTCCGGCTTCTCACAGGCTGCCTGCTTGATTGCTTGCTTGCTTGCTTGCTCGATCAACTCGCTTACTTTGCCCTGCTCTTCTCTGCTCATCCCAGTCCGTCGCTTCGTCTGGCGTCGCTCGCGTTGCGTCGTGCTGAGCTTGCCCATCCCACGCCCCTGGTCAGCTCTCTAGACTGGACCGGGCCGGACTTGCTCCTTGTTGCCCATAGCTTGTCCATGGCCGCCACCTACTCTCGGGACCTGGCTTGACCCTATTTTCGCTTCGTCTCTTGTTTTTTTTTTTCCCCTTGTTTCCTTTTCATAAGCATTGTACGCATGTACATATATATCAAGCATGGATCCGGGGCAGCCTGACAGCAAGCGCCCTCGTCTCTCGACTACGGGCTCGTGGTCACCTCCTGGCGCACAGCAACATCATCTTCCTCCGCTTCACGTGCCCCCGTCGCACCCGTCGACACCTCACCAGGCTCCTCACCCTCCTCCTCATCATCATCATACCGCGCCGCCTGGCCCTCCATATCAACACGCGCCGCCGCCGCCCTACCCCCCTCGCTCCACCGAACCTCACCATCCTCCTCACCCGGCTCAGCACCACCCCGACGACCGACGACATCATGATCAAGAACCTCCGTACACTCCCATACCGGAACAATACCGACCTCCGCCGTCACCTGCGCACCCTTCCTACCACCCATATCCTCCCCGAGACCCCGGCGGTGTGAAGAGAGAGCCGCACGACGAGAATCACTCCCACCCTCGCCGGCCACACTCGACTGGAGGCGGGCCGTCGGACGGCCTACCACCACCGCACTCTGCGCCGCCACCGCCACCGGCGCCGCACCCCCCACAACCGTATCCGGACGATACGCGACGACACATGAACTACGAGAACCCGCCGCAGCAGATGCCCCCCACGCCGGGGGGCTACAGGAGCAGCTTTCCCCCGCCTCAGATCCCCCAGCAATCACATCCTCCGCATTACGACCAATCTCCATACCAACCACCGCCACACCCAGAGTCCCTTTACCCCGTCTCGTATGCCTCGACTCAGAAGCGCAAGGCGACTCGAGCTTCACAGGTGTGACGGCGCCGCAATTTTTACCCAGTGTATGGTTCGTGCTAACTCTTTTCTTCTAGGCCTGTGACAGTTGTCGCCAACTAAAGGCGAAATGTGACGAAACGAAGCCTTGCAAGAGCTGTCGAGAAAAAGGCGTCGAGTGCAAATACCGTGAAACGATTCCCAAGGCGTTAGTCGAGGTCCCCCGTTTAACCCAATCCCCTCGCAACGCTCTGCTGACCAGAGGACCAGGACGGACAAGGGCTCAACCGATATTTTGGAAGCGATTGCGGACTTGAAGAACTCGGTCGAAGCCTCGCTCGAAGCACAGAACCAACGAATGACAAGGATCGAAAAGAGGTTGGACCTGTATAACGTCAAACTTGAAAATGGAACGGCGGCGACGGAATATCCTCTAATCGAAAAGACCGTCAAATCGATGTCTCCGGTGACCGGGCCGGTCGACAGCTACCCTGCTCAGGATGAAGACGTTTACGAACAATCCATGCCTGTAGGCGAGCCGGGCATGTCGAATATGCGCGGCGCGGACGTGGAGGATGACGGTTTGCCAGAGCAACCGCCAGGACCTCCCGTGCCTCCCGGACAACCCTCGATCGCACCAAACCATCTCAGCAGAGTCGACAACATGCTTTCGTGGCCGGGCATCAAGGACTTGACCCAGCACATCTTGGAAAGGGAGGGGATCAGATTTCCCGATGAATACTCCATTGCCCAAGAAAAGAAACGCGGTCTGATCCGAGTCTACGGGCGCGGCGAAGGAAGTGGTCAAGAACGAGACCGGAGTGGAGGTGTGACAGTCGAGCGGTCGACAGCGGCCGACCTTTACGGGACCATCGATGGCGCCGATGAGACCTATTCCGAGACTGGGAGCTCGCCCTCACCTGGCGATGCTTGGGGCTTTGTTGGGACGCTGAGCCCGCCAACCAGCGTAAGCTACAAGAGCCAGACGCTCACACCTGAAGGCCATCCGGATTTCAGCGAGGAGACGGTTAAGAAGTATGTCGCCAGCTTCGAGGAACACATACTCAGCATGCATCCGATCATTGCGCCTGTTGATCTGCACGGGTTGGTCAAGCGCTTCTTGGACACGCTTGCTTTGAGCGAAAGAAAACCAAAGCCCGGCGGAGGGCTAGTTGCCAAGTTTGCGTCGTCCACGCAACCCGACGTAACGCATAAGCGGAAAAGATCCCCTGCGTCCGAGCAGCCGGAAGAACCTGTTCAAAGGAAGCCTGGCAGGCCTCACCGTACGATCGACAACGCCCTGGTGCTAGTGGTTCTTGCCCTAGGCAAGGTTTGCCTGCACCAAGACAAGATTCCGGACCTGCCAAGTGATTTCTCGGACCAGCCACACACCTCATCACCCATGAACAGAAACGGCGGGTACCCGTCTTCCCCTGGGTCGGGGCAGTCCCCCCCTCCGTTTGCTTCACACCACTCATCGGGCCTGCCTTCTCCTAAGGAGCAGATGAACAATGTTTCGAGCCGACGCCAATCTACCCAAGGCTCCGGTTTCAAGGCACCTCCGTCACTGAAGCGCAACTACGAAGTCACCCCTGGGCTGGAGTATTTCGCCTATGCCACTGACATTCTGGGCAACCATGTGGCCGGATGGACTCTGAAGCATGCACAGGCGCTCATTTTCGCGGGCCTTTACTACGGTCAACTCGGCAGAGTGCTCGAGAGCTTCGCCATGTATAGCAATGCCGCCCGTGCCCTGCACATGATCATGCACCGGTGAGTGAATTCAGCAAATGAACGAATCTTGGCGGAGGAGCAAGTTGCTAACCACGATGCAGTGATCTTGCCCACTTCCTAAAGGCAGACTTGGGAGACACGAGGCGAAACAACCACGTTCTCCTGGCGTACTGGAGTTGCCTTCAACTGGAAAGGTAGGACAATTTTTTTCCCCGCGTGATCGCCTGTCTACTATATACTGACCGCTATCAGTGACATCCTCGCGGAAATCGAGCTGCCGCAATCAGTCGGCCAACAATATGACGAAGGAATGGCATGGCCCAGCATGGTTCTGATGGAGAATGATTTTTCGAGTCGAGTCCGCGGGTCTTACGTCGGACAGCTTTACCTGCGCAAGACCCTGAACAGCCTCCACTCCTCGCTGTACAACCCAAGGAACGTGAACTTTCCCATCGAGAATAAGCTGGAATTCGTCAAGGGCCTCGAAGAAACCCTGCGGAAGATGGAATGGGTATCGCCTGACTTCTTCTTCAAAGAAAGCGACCCTCCTGCGAACAATCTCCTGGACGCGAGATTGCGGGCCAAGTTCTGGGGTGCTCGGGTCATCATCTACCGACCTTTTATCAAGTTCGTGCTGGAGCTCACGCAAAAAGTACAGCAGCAACCGGACGGTGCCGGCACGCTCGACAGAAAGGCCATCAGCACAATGGGAGTCTACTCGCAAGACGATGCTTCTACGCTGTTGAGGGTCGATCAGAGTCACGGAAACGCTCGCAGTCCCTATGATGAACTCTCGGAAGATATTGCTAGCTATGCCGAACGAGGTATCGCGGCCCTCGTCCAGAGCACGAAGGCCTTCCACGGCGTGGACAACAAAAGACTGCTGGTGACCAATATCTTCGGCACAGCGCATGCGTAAGTCATGGTCGAGACGGCACCGTGGCGCGGTATCCAAGGCACTAACCTCGTCTGCAGGCAATTCGGAAATCTCTTGATCCTGGCGGCGGCGTACCGGGACCCTTACCTGAAGAAGTTCGTCAAGGGCAGCGAGCTCCGAGAGCTGTTTCGCAGAACGATCCTCATGCTCAGCAAGCATGCCCAAGCGACCAGCACGTTGGCGACTGATATGCGGGTCCTGCAGCAACTCGAGAAGGACCTCTTCGATATGCGACCGAACCCCAATGCCAGCTTCGACAGCTCGACCAGCACGACGAGCACGACGGGGCATGCCCCGCCGCCATCACCCCGGACTGCGGCCCCTAACCACCAGCTTCCAAACAACCACGAAAGGATGGCCATGTCCTTCATCAATCCCAGCCACAGCGCCCACAACTCCCCGAGCCAGGGACACCGCATCCTGAGCAACGGGTCTAGCCAAGGGCAGCATCAAGGGCAATATTACCAGGGACAGCCGCACCCGATGCAGATGTAAAGGAGACGACCTAGTGCACAATGGCCATGACAGAAGATGGGTCATCGAGGAGAACACATGACTAGCAGGAAGGATTTTGATATCAAAACGCACGCCTCACTCGCTACTGATATCGGATAGGAATTTGGAGACGGACTAATTGGAAGGAGTTGGATGAGACCGATGAACAGCTGGAGGGTGGCGTTCGTTGACCGAAACAACATTCATACCCAACAAGAAACATCCATGAAGCGGCGTTTTTGTATTTTGCGGATTCGGTTCACTTCTCGTACCTACTTACGTCACGGGACTCTCACACATACCCCTTACGCCTACCGATCACTCGCCCATGCCGATGTGCGACCCATGTTTTGCCCGCACACGAACTCCGCAAATGGGTCGGCGTTTGCTGATTCGCCTTCAGAGGTGAAACCACCAGTCATATTCGGAAACTCGGAGAGGGAAACGAGGAGGAGCTTAGGATAAGCATTTTGAATCGGATGGAAGGGCAGGGAGGGGAGACACAAAAAAGGGCGGCAACCACATCATCGTTTCTAGACGATTTCTTTCTTGGAATCCCCGTGGGAGGGCTGGTTTGCTTTCTGGGAAGGGCATATTCGAAGACAGGAGATGGGATTGCATATAAAAGACGACTCGTCATGAGTTTCCGGTTCGCGCCCAAGCTTCCTAGTTGCTTTTTTGTTTCTGGATGTATGGTGTTTATTTTTTTTACCCTCGGTTTCTACCCTTGGTTGGAATATCTCAAACAGAAACCCACAATCATCGCGTTGTATTTTGCACCAATGACATTAAAGCAACAGCTCTTCTCTCGATCTTTTCTCCGTCTTTTACTGGCATGAATCNTTCTCTGCATTCTTGGAGAACAGAGGGTCTGCGTGTCCTTTTTTTTTTTTTTCAACCCCTGGTCACTTTTTTTCCCGACGCCGCCATTGTTTTCTGGGCATTGTAACCCACCAAACTCGAAAGTCCAGCGGAGGAGATACCATGGAGGCTGGGAGCGCCACGTCCCTGTTTCCCTTTCCCCAACATGCTTCTTTAATTTCTGTGCTATTCATATCCTCAGGAAGGGTCGTTATGGAGCGGGACGGCGCGGTGCCACGCAGTCGACGTACTTCAGGGACGATCCGAGACCAGGCAGATCAAGGAGGAGCGGGGAGGGTGCTCGGTATTGGATTTTGTGTAACTGGGGTTGACATCTTGGAGGGTACACAAAATCAAAAAAATTAAGAACAAAACAGAGTGTTGGTTCATCAGATATTCAACCGGCAACGTTTGATGATTTGGGGTCCTCATTATTGTATTCATGCATGTTTGTGCTTCGGTCCCAACTAAAAAAGAAAAAAGAAAAAAAAAAGATTAAGACCGCTCCAATGACCGGGCCAGGCCTGAAATCGCATTTCCCTTCCCTTTCCGCGGAAACTCCAAAAAACGCCGCCGTCCTCCCCAAACACTGAACGTACTCTCGCCGACGCGTACCACGACATTCCTTCACAGCAGAACTACGGCCAGACAGAGCCAACCGTCGGGGTAGGCGGCCTCGCGCATGAGATCCTCGAGCGGGGCGGAGAAGGGGACGGGGCAGCCGTGCAGGAGGACGTTTGCGAGGACGGGGTCGCGGCTGGAGGGGAAGAGGGATGGGATGTGGGACTGCAGAGCGCGGCCGAGGGTCTGCGGGGTGTTGCGGGACCCGGGGACGGTGGGGGGGACGAGAGCCTGGAGGACTTTGAAGGCTGCCGTCTGTGGCTGCGTCTGCGTCTGGTCCTGCTGCTGTGGGGGAGGGGCTGGGGAGGAGTGAGAGGAGGTCGGCGGTGGTGAGGAGGGTATGTAGATGCGAACGGGGACATGGCGGAGGGGGGTGGGAGCGTTGAGGAGGAGGGCGTTGATTTTGGTGAAGGACGCGTGGTCGTTGTCTTGGACCGCGTTCCAGAGGGAGGAGGTGTCCGATTTGGAGAGGGACATGATGCGGTTCGCATTTCCGTAGCGGACGAAGTCGGCCTAGGTTTGGGTGAGCATGTCGGACGTCGCGGGGGGTTTGTTTGAGACGGGGAGTGAGGGCCGAACAAGATGTTTTGTTGAGACATGAGGAGACCTATAGGGGAGGAGGAAAGGAAACGTAAAAGGAAAGACAAGAGGGGCTCACCTCTTTGACGCAGTTTAAAAAGGTGTCGGCAATGTCCCAGCTGTCCCCGTCGCTCACGGTCAGGCGCCAGGGGAGTTGGGGCTGGTAGAGGTCGACGAGGAGGCCGAGGGGGAGGTTGCGGAGGAGAAGGTCCTCGTGGTGGAAGGCGGAGACGGGGGCGCGGAAGAAGGCGGTGCAGCGGGGGAGGAGGAGGGCGAGGTAGGAGAAGCGCGGGAGGGAGGTGATGAGGGGGGTGTTGGGGTGAGAGGGGTGGGTTATGTAGAGGGGAATGCGGGCGGACCAGAGGTTCTGGGGGATGGAAGACATCTTTCGTTTTGTTTCGTCGGTTCGAGGGAGTGAAATTCCGGCGACGTTGGGTTGGTGGTTGGTTGGTTTCGAGTATCCAGAGAGTAAGGCAGGGTGTGAGCGAAATGACTGGACGGTCAGGAAGTCATGATGAGTAATATTATGGCTCGTCGGGGCTGGTGAGGGTATCGGACGGTTGGAGTCATGTAACTCGGAAAGTTTCTTGCTGCAACTCGTAGAGACCGTGAGCGAGGCTCTCTCCAGCAAGGGGTTGAGACGTCGTGATCGCGCCGGTGTAAGGCTGAGTTGAAAGGAGGTTGGTTCGGAGACGGATGCGGACGCGGCGAGTCCATGGTGGGGCTCAGGCGGCCGAAACATGGCCGGTCTCCGAGGGGCAGGGCGGGATGGTCACAAGGATGCCTTGAAGATTACGTAATTCGCAACGCCCATACATGACCAGGAATGATGCTGCCTGCCGCGGTTACCCGGGCGATCCTACTATGGTAATGCATGGAGCTTATAGTACCTACCTTTCCTAGCTAGGAGCTCACCTCAGGGTCCAAAGCTCCGGGCCAGGAGCTCCCCCCCGTCACCACCGAAGCTGATGGTCTGGGCTTTTTTTTTTTTTTCTTTCCTTGTCTTACAACGGCTTCTCCCATCACCATCACCATCACCGCCTCACCTGGAGTTTCAGTCCGTCAACCATGACTCCATTTTCAACTCCATCTTACGCCCAGATTTCACCCGCTGACCATTGTTTCGTGCCCGCATTCCGCTTCACCAAACACTGGCCCGAGACGTGTTTATCCGTCCATGACTCAAAAAGCCTCTGCCGACCGTGTTTGTGCAAGTCATCGCGAAGCGGCACAACTACGGCGTGATGTGGTATGGATGATGCCACTGTGAATCACCAAGTTGCACTTTTCGGTGCGACGCGAATCCTGTCATCGAACTTCCATCCATGTCCTATGAACTCGACGGTTCTGATATCCACCTGTAGAAAAAAAAAAAACAGAAAAAGAAGAAACACAAGAAACACAAGAAGCATGGCTTCGACAACTACCAAATGGACGGCTCTCCTACCTTGTCACGCACAACGCACGCTTGCCCCTGACCTTGTCCCGCCCGATGCAACGCAACCAACAAGACACCAGAGGGACACACCTGAGGGAACGTCAAAGGTAGGAAGAGATGAAAAAGCAAACAAGACCACCTCGTGTCCACGCCCGCACCCACGCGGTGGCTCAAAGACAAGCAGTTGGTTGCACGAGAGCGAACTGAGGCTTTCCCGCAGCTACTGACGTTGGGCTAAAAGGTGTTCTAAGCTGGAGGGGAAAAAAAAAAAAGAACATGATGGATGGCCAACCAGAAGCAGCCTCATCGTCACCCCACCCTTCCAAGAGCTGCTCTCCGTTTGCTTTTTCATTTCTTTTCCCCAGTCTCGGATACCTCTTTGGAATACTTTGGGTCCCAGGTTGAATCACCAACCAAGCGAACCGTTTGACCACGAGGGCTTGGGTTTCATTGGCTTTGTCCCATCCGTTCCGTACGTACGAAAAAGCGAGAGCTGTTGTCCGCCGAAATGACAAGGGTCTGCTGTCCACGGTACAAGAACAAGACACGGCAAGGCCAGACACGAAGAGTTGGGACTGCAGCATCTCACATGTCCACGGCCATGTTCCATCTTCCTTCTCAGGGCGGTCAAACGAGTGCTCATCACCGACTTCGAGCTTCAGGTGGGCGCCAATAACGCCCGACTGCACCACAATCCAGACATTCTCTCATTTCTCCCCTTCACTGGCGGACACCCGATTGTGGTCACCTAGGGGTTCTGACGCCTAGCGCCGTCCACTAATCTGCGATCAATCGGAGCTGTCAGATTTCCAGAGTAGATAATCACCACCCAGTAGACGGATCATGGCTTTTAAACCCACCAGCTGCTCTACTTTCTATCACAAGCACCAAGGATCTGGCGCAGTTGGGAGACAGCCTCCTTGCTTCTCCCGCCGCGACGTGCGCCAGGGCTTGTGCTGATATATCTGGCATACAAAAGGGGCGTTCCGCCCGCGCCTCACCCCTCCCCCTTCCCTCTGCCATGGAGTTATCACTTCTCATTCTTGATAGAATCACTCAA
>MPGH01000130.1:87509-164489 GCA_001937105.1 Colletotrichum chlorophyti | reverse complement strand
CCATCACACCCCCCTCCCATTCCCGCCTCAAGTACCTGTCAAGTCGAGTGACTTGCAAGTGACCAAACCTCGAAGAAAGAAAGAATAATGCTTCCCTTACCCTTTTTCGCCCTTCATCCAACCACGACTCAAACCTGCAGGGCCAAATCACCTGGCTTCACACCTTGGAACGCACCCTTCCCCTGCCATTTACCTGCGTGTCTCGCACGCCGCGTTTATCCCGTTTTGGGGAGATACTCCACCCCTGCGCTCTGCCACTTTCCCATCACAACCACAGCTTATTTTTCCGTTTCTCCCATATTTCACGATGGCCATAATGTATTGAAAATCTCAAAATCGAAAGACCATCCATCCCTGATCCACGGAATTTTCCAAAAGCCCCCAAAAGGAGAAAAGAAAAGATGCTCACTCTTCTCACACCCTCACCCCAACACTTCCCACAAAGGCCCCGATGGCCTCCTCCCAAACAGAGAAAGGATTTCCCCGCGCCATACCGCAATTCTGGTGGACCGCTCTCTCGGTCCTTGTTCGGGGCATTTTCACTCTCCGCCCTGCGCCGACCATCGCCGGTCCCTTTCTTCTCCAAGTCGCCGTGGCTATCCACCCTCGGGGTTTCGTTCGGGCACCCCAATCAAAGACGAGGCGAGGCGTTCCCGAAGCTGTGCAACCTACCCCCCCTCCGGCGGCGAAGAAAGGCTCACGAGTCAACCCCAAAGCTGGGGTTGAAAGATCTCTCACAATCAATCGCCACCACGCGGGCCCCAGACAGCCGCACGCCACCACGAACGCTTCTCACCCTTATTCAGAGGGAAGCCACCATCTGTGCGACGGGTGACCCCTTCGGGCACCCGTCTCAAACAGCCAGCCTAATCTAGCCATCCATTGTCAGCGTCTGTGTGACTTGCTGACATCCGTAGAGGCACTTCATGTTCAGTCCTTTTCGCCAGCCGTCCTGCTCCCCACACCCACAGCAGCGCATCGGATCTAGCACCCTCGTATCCGACGCGGGAGATTTCCAAAACCGCGATCAAGTGGCGCGAAAATAACGTCCAGACGGGCTCGCCATCAATTGATCACCAATAGTCGCATTCACGGTCGGAGGATTGTGATGGGTGTGCATAACAAGGCGGCACCTTTCGAAAGCCTTATCCCGAAAGACATGCAACCGTAAGTGACGGACAATGATCCCGCGTCGCCAAGTCCTCGTACGGATCGATCACGTCCTCTTCCTCCATTGACGTTTGGACAAGATTCCACAGCCTAGTTCTGTCAGTGGACGGGCCTCCTTTTTTTTTTTTTTTAAGGACAAGTGAACGCTGCACGTTTCCCTGAAACTCACCCACTATGCGAACACCTTTTTTCGCCTTGTCATGATGCACGAACCCTTTTCGCACGTAAGACAAGGCCGTGTGCATAACGTCCGTATGCAATATCAACCATTCTATCAAACGGGGCTTGGTACCACCAGCATGCTCTTCCCAATCGGGATGTGTCGATGTGTAGAGTATGGATCCATAGATCCCCATCGCTCATCTATCATTTTTTTTTTAAAAAAAAAAACAAGGAGACAATTGGGAAACAAAAATGCATGTGAAATTTGAGATGCCAACATCTTCAGCATTTAATTGATTTCTCTTCCCCCCCTCTACATTCAACACGACTCGTGAGTATCATCCTATACCTGTCCCGATTGATCATCGGACGGTTCCAGATCGCTTTTCTATACAGGTAGGCAGGTACCGGATGGACAAGTCACCTCGCAAGCCGGGTATGTCACAGGAGGACTTTCTGCTGCGAATCGCGGCAATAACTGTGACACCGATGATCCGAGGATGATGAAATCATGATGGGAGAGAAGGAGAGTACCAACCTTTGGGTACCTACGTCGTTCGGTTTCGATGGCGACCTAATTGCACCACAATCCAAGAAAGAAAAGCAAGGCCGGTATCACCGTGAGAGATTGATTGGGTGCGGCCGATGTGGGAGAAGGGGACGTGAAGCGAGAAAGGGGGAAAGTTGGGTGGTTGGACGTTGGCTGACCGACCTCACTTTCGTGTATGCTTGCAACCTAACCGCACGAACAAAATCTCAAGAAAAAGGAAAGGTTTAAGAGAATAGTTTTTGACACATCGGACACCGGCAGGGTTGCAAACTCCTATTTTGTAACCAAAGTAATGTTTTGCGATGCCGGCGAGCGAGTTCAAAGCAGGTGAGCTTAGTTTTCCGAGTACAACTGTGACCACATGATGTGAGTTTGTGGGATTAACTTTGTGCTGGCATGGTGACTGCTCGAGATGATTGAGCGCAATATTTAATACTTGATTTCTCTTATAACGAAACGAGATCACGATCGGGGAAGAGTGTGAATTCCAGAAAAGTTGTGTTTTGACAGACAATGTCAATATCATTAAGTCGTATCAGGCTATATGGAACAGCAAGCAGTTCAAGGTATCAAAATTCCCAAAAACATAAATCCCTTTCCCGTGCGCTTTGTATCAACTAGTAAGAGAAAAAAAAAAGCCCACTCGGAGACGAGGGAGGGAGGCTATTTTTTAATCTACAGCCCGCGGTGCAGCTCCTGGGCGGAGACCTTGCTGTTGCGTCTCGCGCGCTGGTGACCGTGGTCGTCGTGCGCGATCTCGGGCTCGCCGACGTGCTTGGCCAAGACAGAAGGGGGAACCTGAGCGGCGTCGGTAGGGTCCTTTGCAACACCCGTCGAGTTTCTGCGGGGAGGTTGCTGGTTAGTCTTCCCATTATTGTTCCCTTTGTATTATGCCACTCTTTTAGATTTTTTAATGTGATTTTTTTTTCTTATCTCGGGCCTCGCGGGGTCGGGTCATCGCTCGTGGTAATTCGCTTACTGGGCGTAGGTCTTATCACCGCCAACGGTCTTGCTGCCGTCGAGGTCGGAGTCGACACGGGGGTCGGCCTTGTTCATTGCATCACTCTTGTGGGGGCCGGCAGTGTTCGGGGCGGGGCCGGTGCCCTTGGTGCCGCCGATGGCGGAACCGGCGTGGCCGGCGGCGGACTGGCCAGCGGAAACACCGCCGGTGGCGCCATGGGTGTTGCCAACGTTGTGGTGTTGGCCAGAGATGCCAGAGGTGCCGGCAGAGGTACCGTGGGTGTTGCCAGTCAAGCCAGAGCCGGTGGTGCCGTGGCTGCCAGTGAGGCCGGAGCCGGTGGTGCCAGTGTGAGTGCCGGTAGTACCGTGGCTGCCGGTCAGACCGGAGCCGGTGGTACCGTGAGCTCCGCGGCCGTCACGGTCAGAGTCGACGCGGGGGTCAGCGGCATTGGCGGCACGGCTGCTGTGGGGGCCGTGCGTGCCAGTGGGGTCATCGTAGCCGGTGCGGGCGTTGGAGCCGGTCAGACCAGAAGAGCCGGTGGTGCCGTGGCTTCCGGTCAGACCGGAGCCGGTGGTACCAGTGTGAGTGCCGGTGGTGCCGTGGCTGCCGGTGAGGCCGGAGCCAGTGGTGCCGTGAGAACCGGTCAGGCCGGAACCAGCGGCTCCACGGCCGTCGCGGTCAGAGTCGACGCGGGGGTCAGCGGCATTGGCAGCACGGCTGCTGTGGGGGCCGTGCGTGCCAGTGGGGTCATCGTAGCCGGTGGTGCCGTGGCTGCCGGTAAGGCCGGAGCCGGTGGTGCCAGTGTGAGTACCGGTAGTACCGGTAGTGCCGTGAGAGCCGGTCAGACCGGAACCAGTAGTGGTGCCGGTGGTGCCATGGCTACCGGTGAGACCAGAGCCAGTGGTGCCAGTGTGAGTGCCGGTGGTACCGGTAGTGCCGGCAGGGTTGGCACGGTGGTCACGGTCAGAGTCGACTCTGGGGTCGGCGGTGTTGGCGGCGCGGGAGCTGTGGGGGCCGGAAGTGCCCTGAGGCTGCTCGTGGCTCTTGTCAGAGTGGAGAGCGTCCTTAACCTTGTTGACGATGCTAGACATGTTGGCTGATTTGATGGTTTGCGATTGGGATATCAAAATAAAAGAATTGAGCTTGTTTGTTAAGATGGGGAAAAGTGATTATTGTTGTTGTGGTTGCGAGTTGCTTGTTTGTTTGGGTATCTTGGTTTATGATGATGAGAAAAGAGAAGAGATGCTGGAGAAGGGAGGTTCGGAGGAGGTTATATAGAACCGGAGGGGCGTCGAAAAACTGCATCCCGTGCTGCCTTTTGCCGATTGCATGGCAGATCAGAGAATTGCGATCGCGATCCAGCAAGCCCGTGGAGGCCCCCTTCCCAGACCCAAGCCCACGCCGTGAACTGCAACAATCAAGGAAGCTGCATCACCATGCCTGCACTGTTTTCGCAAGCCAAATGCCCAATGCCGACTGCCAAAGTACAGTACGGCCATGGGCCCATTGGTCGGAGGAATGACAGGCAGGAGGGAGTGCGCTTGAGCACTTACTTCATAAATCGTCATAGGTCTTGGGGGGAAGAGGCAGCAGTCTCGGTCGGGATACAAGCTTCCAAGCTGTCAAGCACTTCGGGATGAGATCCACTCACAGTGCTCTATGGACGCCGGTGCGTCTGCTCCGGAGGATACCAGGGACCCCGACCAATGAGAAAGTTGCTTTACCGGGCCCAGTTTGCCATGGCTAAGATGACGACCCAGGGCCTTTGTCTGGCGTGACACTGCGCTTGTTTCCGTCAAGCCTTCTCTCTGCTGCTTGAGGAGAAATCCCCCATTCGAACATGTGGGTTCTGGTTCTCGAGAACCCCGGGAAAGGACCCCCAGAAGGACGTAAGCTGGCGAGGAATATTCGTCATACGTGGGAGGGAACGGCGGGCCAGGGTCACGGTGGACGGGAGGAGGTCGTGAAGATCTGTGGCTAGTGACGTTTAAGGCTGGACATATCAACAGAAAATGTGGCGAGAGGATGCAACGAAGGTTGGGTACGTAGTGAGTTTAGCTAGTCTAGAGCACCTTTTCTCCGATCAGGTACGCCATCACACGTGGAGGAGGGAGGGGGAAACTCAAGCTAGGTACAGTATTACCTAGCTGTCCGCCTGGACTACTACCCGTCTCTCTTTCACGGTACTGGCTCAGTGAGCCTGTCTGAGAGGTCTTTTGGCGACCATCTTGGACCGGAAAGAGAAAGGAATAGGCGCACGAGCTGCCGCGCGTCGTGTCTCATGGGGGGGCTCATCAATGGCTGGTAGGCATAGCTTGAGTACGAGCTGCAAGACATTGGATCCGGGAAAACGCAATCCAAAGCGGCGGTTGTACGAGCAAAGGCGTGCTCCAGCCTCCGACCCTTCGCATACGCGATACACTATGGTACAGCAGCGAGCGTAACACTCGACGTGATGAGATGAGGTGAGGTCTGGACTAGGCGGGTGTGGGTAGGGATCGAGGCTTGACGTTCCCGACTGTAGCTCCGCCGTAATTCCCACACAATCAAGGCAGCGGGAAGACACCCCGCCAGTGACGCAGCGCGGAAGCTCGACAGGCCCGCGCTGTGTGTGGCGCGAGCTGTCTAATTGGGCAGAGACAACATGGATATGGGCAATGGCTCGTTGTCATGTGGCTGGTGAGACGTTCCTTTTGGCGGTGATGGGCGGTAAGGTGATGACAAAGTGTAGTTCGTATCCACAATGTGGCGTCACCTACCCCACACGATGCGGTCATAGATGGAATGGTTCGCTTCATGGTTCGCTTCAGCTTTGAGCAGCTTCACAGCCTGGCCAGCTCAAACTTGCCCCGCCTCAACGCCGCAGGGCGGGGGGCATTACGCCATGCGGCTCTCATCAAGACAACGAGGGCGGGAGCGAAGAGGTGAGACGGTGGGACTTGTCTTTCCTACCACACCGCTTACTCGGAGGCGGTACCCTTTACCTGATCGTTTTCCCTGCCGAGGTGGCCACTTCATGAATGTCTCTAGCACCCCGTTCGCGTTCGTCAGCATGCAACTTTGTTGCCAGCGCAAAACACGTCGATCACCAGGGTTTATTTACAGTACCTTGAAGGGGGGGTCTTTACTGAGAACCCTGGAAGGCGAAAGAGACCCCTTACGTTTCCTTCAGTCCCCTTGAAGACGTGCCCTCCACAGCACCAGAATTAGCTACAATCCAAAGGGCGATCGTCTGAAATTGGGTCATTGTGAAGCGAATTTTGCGCAATTCCCATCTCTGAACATGGCCGCATTGGGACATTGACCGGCAGTCCCTGACAGCAAGAGTGTTGTTCGGCTTCCATGGCCACTCGACCCCTCCTTTTCTCGCCCTCCGCATCCTCCGATTCCTGCATCTCGCCTGCGTGACCTGTTTTTTGTCGCCAATCTGGGCTAAGACGGCGTAAGAATGAAATTGCTTGCCGTCTACCTCCGCAAGCCGCAATATCGCGGTTCTTCGGCACCCTGTCTGAGGGAGAGCGTCTTGGTGGTGCCGAATCTAGGACATCTGGGTCTCTACAACGTACACCCAAGAAGCCACTACCCTTAGGGTGGGGCTCCGGCACGCTTAGCCTCAAAGACAGAGCCCATCCCAATATCGTGATCGTCTGGCTCGCGGATCGCGGAATAATAAGGAGATCTCGTAAGCTGCCAGGGAAAGAGTCCTGGGCGTAGTCTAACCCGCAGCTCGCGGGATCCCACCCACTTCCGATCCGGAATGGCACAAACGGATGTGCCGCCCGTATCCCTTGGTTGGCGTGATCCAATCTCCTCAGCCCCGCCTGGCGGTAGTCTTGAAGAGGTAAGGGGTGATATGGGGAAACCTGTTTGACGGCCCAGAAAAACGTCCGAGACTCAGACGCAGAGCCCATGCCACGAGGTCTGGAGCGTTCCAAATCCAATGAGACACGGTCGAGAGAGGAGTCACGAGGAGTGCCTCCCAAACGAACTAGCGGACGATGAGTTCTGCTTTCGGAAACGTAGGGGCTCACCAACGAGGCGGTCAACCACCGAGGCTTTCGCGTCGCAGGGACAGCTCGGAAAGTGCTTACCCACCCGGCTGCTGCTGGTTCGGGTTGGCCACGCAGGAATCGCTAAGCTAAAAGGGTTACCGCCGGTCCGCTCATCTCGCTTTCAACGGCTCCATACCTCTACATCTCGATCTTTCATCGAACCGGTATCTGTTTTGCCCACTCTGATGCTATGGCCAAACGACCGCTGCGGATCGCCAATACCCTCATCACATACGTCATCTCAGGTCCGCCCTGCACCTGCCCGAGGGACCTGGCGATCGTTGTCTCGCGATTGCGTCTCCCTTCTCGAACATTCCACTGGAGAGGGAGCATTTCAAACCCGCCGTCTCTCACGGTTTAGAGCCGGTGAAGGCCGAACAGCAGTCAGGTGGAATAGGTTGTGCAGATAATGTGGGATCATCATTCCAGATTGCTGATCATTGGTGGGCTAGCTCCCCGTCTCGACCTTTTGGGGTACAGAAGTAGATGATGTTTTCCCAAAAGCAAGCAATGTAGATTCCGATCTTGCACACGAGAAAATCAAGGTTGCTGGCAAGAAGTGAAACCCAAGTGGCGACGCAAGTGAACGCATACGTCAACCCTGTACACGCCACAGACCGGTCTCGTGTGAGAGACGTGTCCTCAGCAAGGCTATGTAGCATATGGTGGGAGAGGAGACTCACCGGGCCGATGTCGTGATCCCCGATTCCACGATATCGACGGGGACCGCGCGTCCAAACCCGAGCGCCATGGGTAGCCGTTCTTATCGATACCCCATGACGGTGTGGAGTCGGCGTCAATCGGCCGACCCGGTCCCGGGACATCGCGTAAACTCAACCGGGGAGCCGAGACCTGCATTTCCGGCGTGAGACCCGATTTTCCCCGGATCGCCGTGTCCAGCACCGCCCGCACGCTGGACCCGCGTGGGTCACTGCATGCAGCCCTACCGAACACAGGATTTTGCGGTTGCGAAATTTAGCTTAGCGACAATTATTTCTACGTGAGACGACTAGGGAAAAAAATACAAGAAGAATAAAGATGCGATGGGTCGGTCTGCCGCGTCACTGCCGCATGCGCGGTTCCGTTCACTGTCAACCCGGTTTAGGTCCGGGTGCACATGAGATAAACGGCCGTGTTAAGCAGATTAAAATGCGGCTCGCTTAATACATAGGATTTGAGGTTGTCTCTTGTCAGGTTGATTGTCATTCATGGGTAGCCACCTTTACCACTGCTCATGCCAAGAGAAAAAACCACTCGCTGTTCGGTGCGATGACCATAGCTTATCACGGAGTCTCGGAGCACCGAAGATTCTCAACGTTCGCATCACACAAGCATGGGCACCTGACGAAAAGCTGTGGTATGGTTGTGTAGTATTATTAAGGTAGGTACTATAGTACAGAGGTCGGGGTATTATGGGGTATCAAGCCTTCCAGTGAAGCCTCAAGTCATCCTTTCATACATTCGTGGACATAGGAAATTAAGTGCGTGGACCCAATCTCGACCCCTAAACCGAGATGTCCTTGCCCAACAAGGATTTTCCGGTGTAGGATGGGGAGGGAAATGGGTGCCCAACGCGAGCTGACCGTCACATGGCTTTGTAAGACGAATAACGGGACCGTGCAAAAGACGCAGACGCGTTGCTTAGACACGGGAAGAGCGGTACCAGCGGCGGCGGGAGTGAGTGTCGGCAGTGGCGGTGCGGCGGCGGACCCAGAAGATACCGACGAGGGCACTGGTGAGCCAGACGATGGCGGACAAGAAGGTGAAGGCGATGTTGGCCTTGTGGCGACCGCACGCATCACCGCGGGGGCTGACGTTGCTCCAGTCGAAGACGGGACCGCAACCATCACCAATGAGCTAGGGAAGCATGTTAGCCATCTACCCACGAGAGGTGAGTAATGGGGGAAGGAGCTTACGTTGACCAGCAGACCGAACGAAATGAACCACAGAATGCTGATGAAGATATCCACCGGCCAGTGGATGAAGCTGCTCGAGAAGGGGAACAGCCATATCAATGCGAACAGGAGCGACAAGCTGGCCACTACGATGGTGTAGATGAATCGGCCATTGTCCCACGACGAGCCGCTGCTGGCGTGGAGGTAGGCGCCGGTAATACCAGCGACAATGGCGGCAAAAGCCAGTTGGGCGAGGCGAAGGATGAACTTGACGATGCGGTCGAAGGCCATTTTGTTTTGGGTATTAAAGTTGATGATTAAGCTTCGGAAGTTTGTTGGTGATGGTTTGAAGTTTGGTTTGGTGAGGTTAGGATGATGGATGTCGCACTGGGGAAGTCTGCTGATCTGCTGTTGTCTGATGGGACTGCATCTCGAGGAGGGATGAGCAACTCAATATTTATCAACTTTCCAGAATTGGCCAAGAAGTGAGGACTCAGACTTGTGTGCGTGGCATGCGCGAACGAGGTTGGCGGGATTCACATCAGGATGACGACCCAAGGGGAAAGCAGGTTTGGGTCTGAGAGGTACTGTACATTGTAAGTCTCGAGCAAACTTTTACAGCGCGCCATCTCGTCACTCGCCGAGAAAGCAGCCGGGTGCTTGTCTGATACTTTGTTTTGACTAAGCCGCTGGGCTCTTGGATGAAGTGACAAACGGGCAGCGAGAGAGAAGTCGTTGTGCGACGACAAGTCCCGAGACTTTGCTGCAGGACGATGCAGAGAAACCCTGCCAAGATCGCTGCTCGGCACCTGGGCCGGGAGAAAAGGGAGGGAACAAGGGGGCCATCGCGCCAGCCTAACGTCACCGGGTCTACTGAGGCTGGCTCGTGGCATGCTATCGAGAATCCATCCGTTTCTTTTCTGCCCAGATCCCGGACCAAAAGGCGGCATCTTTAGTGCCTTGGAGCCTCCCATGAGGTCATCCGGCTTGGGGTTCATGGCCAGTCGGGAAGACAATTGTAAAGCTACGACGTAGAGCAATGCTGATAGGACAGCTTCCCGTCATTCCCTGGTCACGAAGTTTGAAACAAGCCTTTGCGGGCCCTCGACGAATCCTTTTTTTTTCTGCCCTGCAGCAAGCACACTACCCTTCGTCAAAGTTAGTCTTGTCCGGTTAGTTAGCCGTTGGTGGTTTGGCCTGTTATCTAGTTCGGTGCAGCGTCAGATTGAAAATTGAATGTTGTCAGCCAACACGCCGGCGCCCTGGGCGAAAAAGGAATTACAGAACTAATCAGGCCGAGACAGCCAGGCCAAGAAGGAAAGAGAGCCAGGTGTTGGGCTGTCGTAGTCCCAGGTCTCGCAGACAGCCGTCGAATGTGACCTCATCGCAGACCACTCGTTGCCGCAAGGTTCTACCGCGTCGTAATCTTCCCACCCGGCCTATGCATAGGATGAATGGCGAGTGAGTAATGGAGCAATTTCGGAAGCGCGGCATCGCGATGAGACTCTCAAGAGGCCCAGATAATAGAGTTGTGTGGCGATCGCTGTGGCTTTCCAGGGTCCAGACTCTCCAGATCAGCAAGTAAAATCAGGCTTGAGGGCAGTTTCAGGGCAAGAACGATGATAAGCCAACAGTCGTCACGAGAACAGCGTGGTGCAATCTGTGTGGCTAGTGTACAGGCCTTGTGACAAGGAAAAAGAAAGATTGGCGATGTCGTTGTCCAAGAATCCCAGGTCAAGGCTTCACCGGGCAGGGTGAGAATGACGTCACTAACAACCTTCAGGGGCTGGGACTCTCGTCCAACCAGCTTCAGCCACAACAACAATCGAACGCCTCTCACGCCTCGCAAGTCTTCCGAGTTTGCAAATAAGACTCATGTCACGTCAACGATTTCCCTCAGCGCAGATGGCTAGGGCTGACTCATCAAACTGGGAATTGCTTCCTTGTATCATGTCGTATAGGGTTGAGGCAACATTTTTCGAGCAGCCACCGTTAGCACCGGGTGACACCCTTTGTACCAACACTTTGGCATTAGCGCTAGGCTTTGTCGTTCCGTGAGACCAAGCGCGCGTTCATCGCTAGCTCCGGTGGCTCGATCTGGTTCCCAGGTCTCGATCTGCTGGACAGCAGCGGATCGCGGCCACGCGTTTGATTGGGGACATGATGTCGTCCAAGAATTGGGAATGGAAGGTGCTTTGCCGTGTTTGCCAGGTGAGATGATTCGGTTGGAATATCATTACTCCGAAAAGGCGTGTCTAGCGCTGAGCTCGCGCATTCAGTGGAGAATCGGCCGGCACTTTATCACGGATCGGACCTCGGCCATAATCGGCCCCGCTCGGTACTTTGTGGGGTATGTCTGAGCGGCGCATCTGTCACTACCTCGGCGGTTCCACATTTTGCCGCCCTCCCCCCATGTCTCGCATGTCGTGAAATATGGGATGCATTTGCTCTGGATCAAGTAGATACCAGCAGCTAATTCATCGACTGAAGAATATTGCCAGTATCTCCTTATTAACAAAATAACAGACTTACTATTCGATTCTCCCAAACTGAACCTTAACATGAAGCCATCCACCGCCAACATTGGCTTCTTTCAGGAGCTCCCCGTCCTGCCAAACCAGTTCTTTGATGATGCCAGCTTCCAAAGAGTCTTCAGATGTACGTATTTCGTTTAGCGAACGTTTACAACCTGCCGAGCTGACCAAATGCCAAGTATTTACCCCGACACATGTGATCGACCGCGTCGAGGTTGAGATCGCACAATTTGGCGAAGATGTTCTAACTGACCAGATCTTCCACTGGGTTACAGACGCTGAAAGAAACAAGCCCTACATACGAGGGAATGGCCGTGATTCCTTCGGCAGACCCACGTCTGAACTGGTCGTCGGGGAAGGCTGGCGCGGTTTACAGGACTTCGGCATCAAGAAGGGAATCGTCGCTACCGGATACGATACGTCCCTTGGGTCATCCACTCGCGTAGTGCAGTTTTTGAGGCTGCATTTATGGGAAGGCTCGGCATCTAACGTCCCATGCCCATCGGCCATGCAGGACGGTGCGATACGACTGTTGCAGCTCAAGTTGGTTGAGGGCGGCTTGGATCCCATCCAGCGGAAGGTTTTTGAGAATGCACTCCAACATCTGCTGTCCAGGGACCCGGCCACGGCTTGGACTAGTGGGCAGTGGATGACCGAACGAACCGGTGGAAGCGATGTCTCTCTTACCGAAACCGTTGCCCAATACTACCCCACCACGGATGGGATGGCAAATGTGGAGGAGAACATACCTCTCGGCCCTTGGTCAATCTCCGGCTTCAAGTGGTTCTCCAGTGCCACTGACTCGGCCATGACTGTGCTACTTGCAAGGACGAAGAGCGGAATCAGTGCCTTCTATGCGCCTGTAAGAAGACACGACTCAACGGCAAAGACAATGGTCGGGCGCCCAAGGGGGATAATCGGGACGGAACTGAACGGGGTTCGTATTCAAAGATTGAAGCACAAGTCCGGCACGCAGTCGTTGCCTACGGCTGAACTCGAGCTAGAAGGCATGCGCGGGTGGCTCCTGGGACAGGAAGGTCGTGGCATCAAAGAGATCAGCACGATTCTCACGCTGACGCGCATTCACTCAGCGGTGGCTGCAGTCGGATATGTCGGTCGTGGGCTTGGTGTTGCGAGGGCCTACGCCAAAGTCAGGCAAGTCGGCGCGGGGCGTGGGCAGCGAACATTACTGAACGAGAGCACTCTGCACATGCAGACATTGGCAAACATGACGGCCGAGTATCATGGCTTGATGCTTCTGACTTTCTTCACGGCCTACGTTCTAGGCTTGGATGAGCAGCCTCGAACGAAGTCAACAGTTCTGCCCGATGCTCTCGCAGCCATCACGCCAGACCAGAGATACGTCGCACCCCTTCTCCGCATCCTGACGCCGCTTTGCAAGGCCTACGTGTGTAAGAAATCGATACCGTTGTTGCATAGCTGTATGGAGGCTTTAGGAGGTGTTGGATACCTGTTGAACGAAGAAACGGAGCACCTCAACATTGCCCGGCTGCATCGCGACTGCTGCGTGTTGTCGATTTGGGAGGGTACGACAGACGTGCTTGCGGCAGACTTCCTGCGAGCGTTGAAACACCCCAAGGGAGGTGACGAGTCGATCGAAGCCCTGGAGATGTTCTTTAGCAGGAACAACAGGCCTGGGCTACGTGAAGAAGTCGCGGGTTACCACGCAGCCGACTCATGGGCGGCGGTGAAGGCGGCCCTTGCACGGGAATCGCAGGTCGACCTTGCCGGATATGCCAGAAACATACTTTGGGCGGTGGCGCAGGCGGTGATCGGGGTACTACTGCAGGCCGACTACAGCAGGGATGGGAGTCAAGCGGCGCTCGAGATACTCTCCCGCTACCGACCCCGCTCTATGAACGAGACCAGCGACGGAAAAGTGTTTTGGGAACAATCAGACGTGCCGCCCACCAGTAGCACGGGTCAACTGGAGAGAAACCTGTCCATCGTTTATGGCAGATCAGGCACCACACCGGTGCCGAGACTGTAGGCTATTTACTGCTAGGCAGAAATACCGACAACGTGCGCACGCTATGCGTTGAATGATTGATCTCAACCAAACTATCTATGATCTGCCACGTGGCGTCTCAATTACCCCATCGGCTCTGGAAGACGCGACCGATCATGGAAAAGATCGTGGCTATCGAATCGAATGAGAGTAGGGGGTCTGAGGCTTTGACTGGGAAATCGCCTCTTCCAGACGACAGTCTCCAAGCCAAGACCTTGCGAGCAAGGACGAGCAAAGCACGTGCATCCGTTTTGACACCGAAACAAGCCTTCTTCTGTCTTGATTCTTTGTCGTAACTGCGAGGGAGAAGGGTCCGAGTGTTTCGTCTTTCCTTCTAGCCTGGGATCCGATGGTGTCGGCCGTCGTAGCCCCTCCAGATTAGGTTTATTCGGACACCCGTTGGCCTGTCCAGGCCTAATCTAATTAACCATGATTGGGCTTCTCAAAGAGGACTCGCGCATGGCGTCTCTTTGTTCTGCGTGGAATCCCACCCATCTCCCTCTTTCGACTTTCATCTCCTCTTTGTAGCTTACTATCACAAGGGGCGAGCTCCCCGGTCGCAAGGCTCGCTTCAGGTTAGATTTCCCACCTCAATGAGCGTTGGCACTCGGAGCTTTCATGGAAGGCGAGCTCGAAAACTTCGTTTGACTGCTCACTAAACACCTCGCCGTTATCTGCCGCCAAAGATGCGCGCAGATGCTCGATTTCGCTGAGACGAGATCATGGGAGGGCCAAGAATGGATTTGCACCTGGAACAAGACGATACTTACTTACCTGAAGTTTGGGTGAGTCAACCCCGGGCTACTTTACTGAAGATTTGCGACTGAACTTGGGATTCTGCATAGGCATGGTATGGCATTGGCGTCTTCTTCATCCTCCTGCGATATGCGGTTCGCATTCGAACGGTCGGAGCTCGCGGATTCCGAGGCGACGATTTCCTCGCCCTACCTGTGAGTGGATGCATACACACTTCCACGGTCAGGAGACGGGCTGACGCTGCGCAGTACCTTGTGCTGTATACAATCAACGTATACGTCGTGCAAGTCACATACTATACCGGGGCGAACATTGACATCACGGCCGATATTGTGCCCAAATTGTCGGATCACGATGTAGAAATCCTTGAACTCGGTTCAAAGCTGGAGTTCATCTCCTGGTACACATATCCAGGTTGCATCTGTATGACGGTCCCGTATCATGCCCGCTGCAATTAAGCACTGACCAAAGTTCTCTAGGGGTTTTGAAGTTCACGGTCTTATTCTTCTACAAACGACTTACGCTTGGCATCTTGAGGAGAAGGACTCTAGTTGGGCTCTTCTGGATGTGCGGTCTATCGTACATGGCCCTGTGCCTCACGGTTACGTTGGGCTGCTCGCCGTACGCTTTCTCTGCCGCGGTGAAACGACCAAGTTGCTGATAACCATCAGGTACTCGAACAACTGGCGAATCCGGCCGCTACCGGGACCAGAGTGCACGTTTCGACCGCAGAATTTCTGGATGCTGTTATGGTTAAACATCTTGACCGATGCGGCGCTCCTTTCGATACCGATCCCGATTCTTTGGCACCTCCGAGTATCCCTAACACGGAAGATTGGCGTAGGCATCCTGTTGTCATCAGGCCTCTTCGTTATCTCGACAGCCATTGTACGCGCGGTGACTACGCTGGGCGGCGCGCCGTCCGTCATCAACATCAACCGTTGGGGCTTTCGAGAGACTGCGGTGGGTCTCATCACGGTCACCGTACCGGTGTTGAGCCCTCTGTTCACAAGGGCTTTCTGGCGACGAGGCCCGTACATCCGCGACTACTACGATCACCTCAGAAACCCGAGGTCGCCGCCTAACAACGCCAGAGCCAGATTCGGCAATTGGCTTGGGACAATGGTTCTGAAGTACATCGACGAGGAAGAGGGGGAGGTCTTTCGGGACCCGAGCGCGGCGAGACGGCTCGAGGAAGCCGGGTACAGGGAGGAATGGGCACGACGGACCGGGTCTCACCAGCAGGCCATTCAAAAAACCTACGAACTAGAGGAGTCGAAGAGCATCGGCAGCAGCAGCAAAAGCCTGGGAAGCAGCAATGAAACCTGCGATATGGAGCTGACAGGCATAGGCAGAAGCGCCCGAAGCCTAGAGGGTGGCGGAGGCGAAACGTACGAAGTTGAACTGACGAGTATCGGAACCAGCGCCAAAAGCCTCAAAGACAGCGACACGATCTAAGTTTGCACGTATGGAAAAAGTGGGAAAAGGGCAACAGGGCGATGTGCAGTTTTGCTTTTGAACCAGGACGCATACCTTTAATGTCTGATGGACTAGGTGTAAATTATGATACCCAAGGGAAGGAGAGCTAAGGGATGCAATAGACGTGAATTCAAATGAGTTCTTCTGAGACCTTGACCTAATTTACTGCAAGCTCAACCAAGCCCAGGTGGCGAGGGTGTCGTTAAGTTCGTTGGTCAAAAGCTATGACATCGGCTGATGTTGTAGTCTCTTGGGAAGCAGTTTACACGACTAAGGATACGTGTCTGGCACAAGGCGTGTGACGCATGGTTTGTACGTGAGATGCTCTTCGGAAGCTAATTGAGTGCGCCTGTGCTTCGCAGGGTCGCAGGAGAAGAAACCACAAATGGTGCCGACGAGTCCGAGTGAAGAGACGCATGGACAGCAGTGACGAGGAGTTTCCACTGAGCAACGATTTGGATCTGACCGATCAGACAACAGGATTCCGATGGTCGGGCTGAAGTGCCAGCGCGTGCAGAAAACGGGGTTCCTAGAGCCTGCGAAAACAGCGGCGCCAAGTCAACATGAAAGCTTCCAGAAGCCCACGATGACCAACCACCCCTTTGCCTGCAGCGTCTCGATCGGATTCGTATTTCCTACTGGGTTTGCTGAGTGATTTTTGGGTTGGGCAGGAACAAGCCTGAGCTAGGTCTCGTCAGTCGGCAATCTGCACAAAGGAGGCTACGCGGGCGAGTGTAACTTGATTTCAGTTCGGACATCAAGACGAGGGAAGACGGGTTAGGATGGGAGCCATGACCAATGCGAAGCTAATGAATGCAGTTCAACCCCTGAACCTTGAACAGGTGAGAAGACTATGTCGGAGTGAAACGACCCAAGAGCTGATGTCGCCTGCACTTGTAGAGGCGACCACACTACCACAGCATGTATTTGAGCGACAGGTGCGGCCATCTCGGTCGGAATATCCAGTGGAAATAGAAGCCGGTGGGCGAAGTCTGGAGTCTGTCTCGAGATTCATCTGATTGTGGGATACGGATACAATATTCTAATTTGTACATTTTATGCCTGACCACCACGTCCCGACACCACACACATATATTCAGAACCGAGCTTCGGTTGCCCACGTACGTAATCAGTTTCGGGATACCTGGCCCACAGCACGTATTATGCCAGAAAAAGCCCCGCCACCCCGCAGTCAGCAGCTTCCACAGCGCATCGGGCCCTGGGCCTTGTCGCGTCGCGTTTCTCGACCCCACCATACCTTAGGTAGTTCGTGATTTCACGTCACAGGTAGGTAAGCTACTTTACATCACCACGCCCACCCACCGTCCTATTGCGCCTTATGGGACAACCGCCACAATGACCGCACAGGTCCCGAAAGAAACAATCATAATCTCCGACGACGAAACCGCATCAGAACTTGATGAGCCTCGACACGCAAGCACCAAAGCTCTAGGAAAACGAAAGGTCGATGCTGACTTCGAGGAGAAGGAGGTATGGGACGCAGATTCCGACCAGGAGCTTCCTCAGCCGAAGAAGCGTAAGGGAAAACATGCTGTGAAAATCAAGGCACAGAAGAAGCCCAAATCGAAGCGAAAAAGCCGAACGCTCAAGCATGACGTCGACGAGTCAGATGAACTCGATGATTTAGAGGTCGCACAGGCACCCGACTACCTTAAAGAGCGCAGAAAGCAGTTTGATCGGAACCGCGAAAGACTACAGGACGCCGGGCTTCTGCTGCCGCCGGACTACTCTGATATTTACTTCTCCGAGGACGAGCGACCGCGGAATCTCGAACGGCGACCCAAGTTCGAAGAGAGCGCCAAGATCAAACCATCTCGACCATACAAGGATGTTGAGCTGGAGTACTCGGCTGGAATCATCCCGGCCTCCATTGCGCAATACCTACGCGACTATCAGGTTGTCGGCGTCAAATTCCTCCATCGTCTGTTCGTATACCAACGAGGTGGCATACTCGGAGATGACATGGGCCTTGGGAAAACCGTGCAGGTCGCCACCTTCCTCACGGCAGCCTTCGGTAAAACCGCCGACGAGCGTGACAGGAAGCGCTTAAGGAAGATGCGTGATTTATCTGGCCGCTGGTACCCCAGGGTCTTGATCATTTGTCCAGGATCCATCATTGAAAACTGGAAGACGGAGCTCAACCGCTGGGGGTGGTGGAAGGTCGACGTATTCCACGGCGCCGGAAAAGAAGACGTGCTCTCCACCGCCCGGGCGGGTCGGATCGAAATCATGATTACGACTTACACCACCTACAAAAACCACAAGAGCCTGGTCAACACCGTCAAGTGGGATGCTGTTGTCGCTGACGAATGCCATCACATGAAGGAGAAGAACTCCGAAATCACCCAGGCGATGAATGACGTGAACTCGCTGTGTCGCATTGGGTTGACGGGAACGGCAATTCAAAACAAATACGAGGAACTCTGGACCCTCCTGAACTGGACCAACCCAGGTCATTTTGGGACACTACGCGAATGGAACCAAACCATCACCAAGCCCCTGACACTGGGTCAATCCCACGATGCGACCTTATACCAGCTGCGAGATGCTCGAGTCACTGCACGGAAACTCGTCACGAACCTGCTTCCTGGTTTTTTCCTGCGGAGGATGAAGACGCTCATTGCCCACCAGTTACCCAAGAAGTCCGACCGCGTCGTCTTCTGCCCACTCACCGACGAGCAGCGGTCAGCGTACAAGAACTTTATCAGTAGGCCCGATGTTGAGCTTCTGCGTACGCTGTCAGATCCTTGTGAGTGCGCTTCAGGCACCGGGCAGGGCTGGTGCTGCAAGAAGACGCTCGAAGATGGAACGACGTGGCAGTCCATCATCTTCCCCTGCGTCACTACCCTTCAGAAGCTGTCGAATCATCTCACCCTCCTGATTCCATCGGGGTCTGACCAGGAAGATAAACAGAAGAGAGAAATGCGGACACTCCAAACATGCTGCCCAGATACGTGGCAGCACCTTTACCAAAACCGTGACGCGATCGTCAACCTCGCCAACCCGGAGTTCTGCGGCAAATGGAAGGTACTGAAGAAACTGCTGAAGTTCTGGCACGACAACGGCGACAAGGTCCTCGTGTTTTCCCACAGTGTTCGGCTGCTTCGAATCCTCCAGCATCTGTTCCACAACACCAGCTACAGCGTCACGTATCTAGACGGCACGATGAGCTATGAAGACAGGCAGAAAGCTGTCGATGATTTCAACTCAGACCCGACCCAGTTTGTCTTTCTGATTTCGACCAAAGCCGGCGGCGTTGGTTTAAACATCACCTCCGCGAACAAGGTCGTCATTGTCGACCCGCACTGGAATCCTTCATACGATCTGCAGGCTCAGGACCGAGCTTACCGTATTGGCCAGGTCAGGGACGTTGACGTCTTCCGACTTGTGTCCTCCGGCACCATCGAGGAGATTGTGTATGCCAGGCAGATCTACAAGCAACAGCAAGCGAACATTGGCTATACCGCCTCTTCCGAACGCCGCTACTTCAAAGGTGTTCAACAGGACGGCGGGCGCAAAGGCGAAATCTTTGGCCTTGAGAACCTCTTTACTTATCGCGAAAACCAGCTTGTAATACGCGACATTGTCAACAAGACGAACATTGCCGAAGCAAAAGCGGGAAGCGGCGTTGCAATGACCAGTGTTGACATGGAAAAACTGGTCAAGGACGAGGAGGTCTTGGGGCCCTTGAG
Organism: Colletotrichum chlorophyti; assembly: GCA_001937105.1. Taxonomy (NCBI): domain Eukaryota; kingdom Fungi; phylum Ascomycota; class Sordariomycetes; order Glomerellales; family Glomerellaceae; genus Colletotrichum; species Colletotrichum chlorophyti. The sequence continues at coordinate 145,188 of MPGH01000130.1, read as the reverse complement.
GGCGGAACCAGGAGATGCGGATGATGGTGGCATGGTTCAGCTGGCGGCAGTTCTGGCCGCGAAGGATCAGAAGAGCTACCTCGATTCTGCAAAGACCCAGCAGCCAAAGACTGATGCTGTCCAGGCCATTCTCTCCTCGGCTGGAGTCGAGTATACGCATGAGAACTCAGAAGTCATCGGCACTTCCAAGGTTGAACAGCAGCTTTCCCGCAAAGCGGAGATGGCGGCAAGCTCCGACATAGAGGGAGAAGGAGATAGCGCTCTGTTCCCCGACAGCCAGGTATTTGACGCCCAGGCACAGAAGCTGAAAGGGTTCTCTTACGTCTACAACCCTCCAGAGGACGTCATCCGACGGCAGTTTTGTTCTATGGCGCGCGAGTTTGGGTTTGCAAGCGCGACTGAATTCGCCTTGGTGGTCGGGAGTTGGACGCAGGAACAGAGGCGGAATTGTCTCGAAACGTTCTACCGGATTCGCGAGGGGAAGCTTCTGGCAGAGGAGACTGTCAAGGCGGAGGCGCTGGCGGAAGAGGAGGGCGGTGCGGCGCTGAAGGAGCCCGCGGAGCCGAAGACCGAAGTCAAAGAAGAACCTATGGTGAGCACTAAGTCTGAGAAAGAAGCTGTTCTGATTGGGCTGGACGAAGCTGAAGCTGAAACTAAGCGTGAGGGTGAGCATGTCGTGGGCCAGCCTCGGAGTGATGGAATCAAGGAGGATGCTTCTCCCGAGAGGAAGGACATTAAACCCAAGATTGAGGCCGCAACCAAGAGGACTTCGGTCTTCATCTACGACACGGATGATGATACGGATGAATTGTGATGGCGTTTTGAGAGGAACGGACAAACAGATACCCCGGCGTTAGGTTGTCTACATATTTTTTTGTCAATATCATCGTCGGCTTCACAGCTTTTGCATGGGAAGAATGTGGGTTCCCCTTTGGTACCCTGGACGGCGCTAGAGAAGAGGTCTACATCACTGCAAGGAGTTATTGATTTTCACTCCAAGATGGTGCTGTGGAAATCAGGGAGCCCGCGATCTTTTTACTGCAGCGGAGTGACATATAATGTCGGCTAATTGTGATAACCACTCTCTACGAGACCCGACATACACCATCGCGATGTTTCTAGCGAATCAGCGACAAGAGCCCCTTCCCGGATCGGCCCTGTATTTAGTATCAGTATCGGCGCTCCGGCACCTTCCGTAGCCTCGTGATGCGCTACTCTCGATCGTTGGTTGACACTTACGTGAACTTGAACTCTGCTATCTTAACCCAGCCGCCGCGGACGCAGTGACGGATCTGGTCTCCGAGTCTCTTGGCGCAGTTGTCGGGATGCATGACAAAGTTTGACTCCCCGAGCCACTCGATCCTGAGGTCGACCCTCTTCCCGGGCCTGTTTGCGCGCGAATTTTAGTAACTAGGCACCTTGGATTGTCCCGGTTTCTGCAGGCGGGACATCAGTCTTGGGAACCGCGATGTAGCACTTACACCACGAACTGGCCATCGATATCGAGGTTGACGCACGCGTTCCTCACGTCGCCGGGATGGCTGCTGCTTGGTCAGCTGTTACGGGACCATCTCTGGTGTGGGAACCAGACGTAGTAGAGTCCTCGTCGACGGATGCCTGCCGAGGCTTTCCTCTTCGGTCGTTTCGAACGGCAACAACGAATGCCAAGGCACCAGCGAGGTTTTCACGTATGAGAGAGGGGAGCGCACGATTCAATGAAACCAAGAGCACTCACTACAGCCCCGAGCCGTTGCTCTGTGGCGTCCTGCAGAAATTCTCAACGGCCCTTATCGCGGACGGTTCGGTGCCTTCCCAGGTCCCGCCGTGCCTGAAGCACTTTTGCGTTTGCCCCCGTGCCGCGACTGCCGCCGCGGCCGCGGCGCGGATGAAGGGGGCGAGGATGGCGAGGGTTCTCAGCAGACGCATGGTGGGCGATGGATCTCAGGTGTACGAGCCGGCGAGGAAGGAGGAGATGGGTAGATGACCGGGGAAAGGGGAAGGGTTGCGGCTCGGGGCGGGGGAGGCCTTACCCTGACTATATACACGCCGTTCCCGGTAACATAAGTTCCATATGGCGTTTGCGGTGGGAACCTTCTCTGCGAGGGCTTTCCATCCGGGTTGGTTGTGCTGCGGTTGGAAAGCTGTTCGCCCTTGTGTGGCCGTTATCTCGTCGGGCCTTGATGGCCCGGAGGTGAAGCTCCACACGTTTGATGCCGGTCATTAACCAGATCCTCCATAGCGAAACGTGCACAAGAGCGATCACATGGCGCCAAATTCGACGCTTCATGATTTATCTTCGAGTCCTTGCAATGCATTAAACCAAGTTTGAATCAATGCATGTAAACCGACTTGAAGTCGCACAACGACATGCACAGCTCGTGCTCAGCAACATGGCGGCCAGTTCCACGGAGAAGTTGGTGCGCGCCAAGGATTGAGGATTAGCCACCGCGATGCAGATGCCGTGCCTCTATGGTAACAGAATCTCCGCCGACAGGCAGTGGATGGTTGTTTCCCGTCCTTTGGCGCTTAGGTGACGCGCGAATGCGATGGGGGAGAGAAGTGTTGCTGGAGAAGCACAATGCCCAGCCCGGGTATGGCTTGATTTGACAAACTAACCGTCAATGAGAATTGCGAAAGGGCGCATTTGCGCTCTTCACTTACATGCAAGCTGCGCCCCTGTTGGCTGTCTTGCCTGACATCTCCCGGATTCGCAAGTGGGCACAGCCAATGACGATGATGGAGGCCACCGAAATGGCCTCCTCCCGACACAACTGTACATGCTGTCTGCAACATTTCGCAATAGCGAACAACATGCCCTTGAAAGAGTGCCCCTCGCAATTTGTACAGAGGAGGATCGCCTTGAAATGAGGTGCCTCAAACTGCGCGTTTGAGCTTTTTTGTTATCCTCAAATGGGCAGAATTGAACGAGGCCAAGCTTGGACGGGGCGTGAGTAAGGAGATTTAAGTGCTGGGCTTGGTATATCAATAGACAATGACCCCGTGGAAATGAAGGTTCTTCAGAGCAGATATCATGCGCTGTATTATCTTGCAAAAATCTAGCGCATAGCCTTTATCAATCAGTCAGGCCCATCACCGAACGTCCAGATCTTCTCTCCTGCTTGCCTTCAGCCATGCCGCAAAGATCTACACAATCTGCAAGCACAACGTCAAAGGAAGGGTCAGTATACGACGGCAGAGCATGATCGGAAGATGTGTTGACCGTGTGTAACCCCAGCCCGATGTGTGCCCCGAGATCTCCCCGATGCTCGACGCATACCTCCGGAGCCCACTCGAACTGCCCGGAAGACTCGTTTCGATGTCCGGCGAACGACCCTCCAGCCACCCGAGTACAACAAGCAGCAAGCAAGCTGGGCGATACGAAGCACACTCTGGCGGGTTGCGACATACGATGGGATCAAGCTAGCCAATCAAAGTAGACAGCCACTCCGCGACGACGGCACAGCGGGTGCCGAAGGATTCCCGGACCCTGGTTCCGCTGCGTCACTTATCTCTCCGGAGATAGTAGAGAAAGCTTAATCCCAGGGCATGTAGGGCTCGAGGGACAACTGGAGTGTGGACGCGATGAAAGAAAGATCAAGTGAGCGGGTGTAACATACGTTGGATTCCGACAACGAAATGAGCTTACAGGCTGACGGATCAACCAGGATCCGTCCGCGGAAGGAGACACCGGAAGACGGCCGGCGTCACGATGCACATTGCATACCCCATATAACTAGTAAACGCCCGACTGAAAGTGGACCGGTACCAGGTTTAGTGGGGTTCCGTGTACGGTAATAACATTAGGGCACTGGCCTTTTAGTAGATGCATAAACGTTCTGCTTTACTGATTATCGCTCATCCTGCGATTTCCTCCGCTTCTAAACCAGCCAACCGCCCACTGGCGTCGCATCATCGTCTTTCTTAGTCGACTCTGTGCGATAGTGTATCTTAATTTCGCCTTGTGCCTTTATTGCTTACGCGCTCTCGCATCACTACGAGTGCCATCGCCCTCTCAACCGCTTGCGCCTCATTCTCCGCTTTACACCCCGTCATGTCCTCCGTGTTTGAAGTTATGAGGGGCCTCGTGGGCCCCTGGATATTCCTCTCTCTCGCCTTCTCCTTTCTCCCCGGCACAATCCTAAGTCTCCTCCGCGCCGGTGATTTCCGCGCCCTGTTATCCCCCTCCCGTATCCAAAATGCTTGGTTCAGCGCTTTCTGGGGCCTCGCCGGGCCGAACATCCGCGAAGGCAACAACGACCGTATCGTCGCCCTCCTCGAAGGCCGCGTCAAAGATGGCGATGTCGTAGAAACACCGGTTCACCCACCGATCGGTGGCGTCGTCCTTGAGATCGGTGCCGGCTCGGGCTTGTGGGTCAATGTCTTCTCCAAGGGCAGCTCGGGTGGCGCTGCGGCCGACAACAAGAAGAGCGGTCTCAGGCGCAGGGTCGCCGAGGGCGTGACCAAGGTGTACGGTATCGAGCCCAACACCGAGGTGCACCCGGCGCTGAGAGAACGGGTCCGGGAAGCCGGCCTGGAGGGCACGTACGAGATTGTACCCGCCGGCATCGAGTCACTGTCGGACCCGAAGGTGTGGGATGCTAAGATTGAGAGGGGAAGCGTTGACTGCATCGTCTCCATTCTCTGTCTATGCAGCATTCCCGAGCCCGAGAAGAACATCAAGGAACTATACTCGTACTTAAAGAAGGGTGGGAGGTGGTATGTGTATGAACACGTCCAGGTGAAGAACAGCCGGCCTCTCCAGATCTATCAACGTAAGCACCGGTCGCCCTTAATTTCCATGTTGACAAGATTGCTAAGAACTAAACAAAGGTGTCGTCAATCTCGTCTGGCCTCGAGCTCTAAATGGTTGCCAGTTATGTCGCAACACTGGCAAATCAATTAAATGTGCAGGACCTTGGGAGAACATTGATGTCTCCCAGCCCGTTGCTGAGCCGTGGTACCAGATGGTGCCGCACATCCTCGGAACATATACCAAGTGATATGGTGGCTCGCTATGATTATAGGGACTCAAGCCGCCATTCATCAGCCTGTTCATAGACCAGCACCTCATAAACTTACAAGTCGGGGATCTGAGCACTAGTGGTTGCCAGCATGAGGAGTCGGCTTGAGATTGGTACCGGAGGTAACATAGTTTATTCGTAGAAAACTTGAGATAGGGAAAGAGATACTTGTACAAGTTGGTTGTTGATGAATGCATTCCTTGCATTTCGTAGAAAATGGAGGCTGATGAAGAAGCAAGTCTCTCTCTGGTATGCTTTTCGACTTGGCTTCGTGGAGGGCTCAAAGGTTGAGACAGTTGACCACATCCAGGAAATATGCCAATGGAAGAAATGGTACGCGTGGTGTCAATCAAGGGCAATTTACATGCTTGAGAACGAGAGCCCCGTGTCTTGTGATTAAAAGAGCCTGGCATATCTGCATGTGCCGAAGTCGCCGTGATGATCCCCGCTTGATGGCCAGCTACAAGTTCGAAAACACGAAAGACTATGTATATGTGGCTTGCTCTCTAACTCTTCCATCAACACACGTGATAGATACGGTATTAGTAAAGCAATCCTAGCCGCATTTCTAGGGATTCGGTTAATCTGCTTGCAGCTTGTTCTTATCAAAGGGTTGCAACGATTTCCCTGTCAGGCATCACAATTTCAACGCTATCTGGTATGTAACTGCTCGAGAATCGTGATATAGTTACAGGATATGTGGTTGAACGGGTGAATGTTGTTCTTTCTTGCCACAACTTTATTTTGTAGACAAGGATGTATGTGTATAGTGATCCTCGATAACCTGCAGCCAATATTAGAGCTCGAAAAGCTAAAACAGGCCATTAACTGATAGAATGAACCAACTGAGGAGCCTTGACATACAACGTACGTTGACTTCTGATCGTTTTCTTCCAGTGCGTGGCGTCTCGCTGGCATATGAGTAGTTGTATGTAACGTGATGAACAACCCCGCCGAAGGATGCAAAAAATGATTTCGTGAGAGGAAATCGTGGTGTGTAACTTGTGATGTGGGAAAGCTATCAAGCGAGAGCACCCTCCTGCTGACATCGACAGGGATGAGGAATTCTAGTGGGCGAAGTCTTGGCGCAACATGGCTGTTCGGCCAGCTGCAGAAAGTATCACAAGTTTGACATGAAGAACGCTTCTGATTTGACAAGCATTACTCTTGGCTATCAAATACGGAAAAGCGCCCAACGAGCGCCCAACGTTCACGTCGTCTTTCGGGTATGGACTAACCAAACCCCGGCCGAATTTCACTTCCTAATCGAGCGCTCTATCTTACGCAAGATCGATAGCCCCGGAGATAAAGCCTGTAAGAGACAGTTTTAGAAAAGTCATGTGTCAAACGAACCTTTAACCTTTTTTGTTCTCATTAGAAACCTGTAGCGCCTGTGGGAAAAGACCACGAACCCGTTTTTGGGTGCTCCCAACCAACATCTTCAGACTAGCGAAAAGTCGCACCGCTTTACTAGTGAAAGCACCAATTTTGACTTTGACACAACTACCGAATCACCAACTGCACTGGGAAGCCTCCAGTCATCCAAGGGAAATGGGTAGCTTTTCCAGCAAACCGAAGGCGCCAGCGACCGTCCCTACGGACAGGATCATTCCGCTGAGCGCTCAGGATGACAACTCTATCAACAGAGGCATGGCTATGAGGTTCATGATGCGGTTCGACGACACGCTGGACCCGGAAAAACTGCGATCGTCGCTTGAAAAGCTCCTCCAGCGCGATGGGTGGTGCAAGCTTGGTGCCAGGCTGAGACTCAACGTATGCAGATGCCCAAAAACAACCGCGAGCGCTCGCTTTGCGAATGCTGACATCGCCGTAGGCAGAAGGCAAACTGGAGTATCATGTGCCGGCCCTATACGACGAAAAAAGACCAGGTGTCGCGTATTCGCACGTCCGGTATGAAATGGACATCGAGGAGCACCCCCTGGCTATCCACCTACCCAAGCCCACCAGCACGCCATCCGTCGCCGGGGACCCAAATGAGTTCGAGTCGCTCATACGGCGCCCGGATGGGCCTACATGTCTGAATGACTACATTTACCGGGACGAGCCCCAGATCAGCCTCCATATTGTCTCCTTTAACAACGCAACTTTGGTTAGCCTCACCTGGTTACACACCTTGTTCGACGCCATGGGTAGGAAAGAGCTCCTGACCGCGTGGATCGCCATTATGGAGGGGCGTGAAGACGACGTGAAACCGTTCTTCGGCTTCGACGAAGACCCCCTGGCGAAGCTCGGCAGCGGGGCAAAGGAGCACTACGTGTTGGCCAATAAGGTTCTTGCGACCTGGCAGATCGTCATCTTCGTTGTGCGCTTCATGTGGGAGATGTTCCGTTACCCCAAGGAGGAGGCGCGGATCGTGTTCATGCCGGCTGCGCACTTGAAGAAAATGAAGGAATGCGCTAACGCGGAGGTCAAACTGCGGGGGAGCGGCTCGGAGGACGCGTTCGTCAGCGAGGGCGACGTGCTCACCGCGTTCATCGGTCGGCTCTACCTGCAACACTTACCCCCCGACTCAGCGCGGACCGTCGTCCTCGGAAACGCCATGGGCATGCGGGCCGTTCTCGGCGAGGAATATTTCCCCGCCGGCACGGCATTCGTCGCCAACGCCGCGACGTTGGTGGAAGCCATCCTGCCTGTAGGGGACGTCATCACGAAGCCGCTGAGCGAGACTGCGCTGGCCGTCCGACGATCCGTCACAGAGCAGGGTACCAAAGCGCAGGTCGAGAGTTATAAGGCGCTGCAAGCGACTCACAATCCTTTGCTGATCGGCAGCGCCGATATGCAATTGGTCATGTTGACAAACTGGACCAAGTGTGGCTTCTTCCAAACGGACTTCTCGGCGGCTGTGGTCACACAGGGGCCAGCATCGAAAGCTCGACCGGAAAAGCTGGGAAGACCGACGGGAATCCTGTCAGGGCTCTTCTCCTCGAGTTTCTCCCCCCGCAACGCTGCCTCCATCTTTGGCAGGGACTTGGACGGCAACGTCTGGTGGATGGGTTACCTGCGGCAAGGTCTGTGGGACAAGGTTCAGGAGACACTGGAAAAGGAGTTCGCGTAGCTAATAAGAAATCCCGACGGTGTAAGTGTCTGATGCGTCGCAAAAGGTTTAGGAGATCCACATGCGGAGGGGCTGTCATCCACCTGCATGCGAACTGGATCGTTCCTAAGGCGGTTGGTTGCGTTCAGATAAAGATCTTCGGCTACATGTAAGTAAGGAAATTAGGCAAGAGGAAAGAGCCCTACCAACCGCATGGAAAATTTTGATTTGAAACAAGGCCACGCAGAAGTCTAAGCAATATTCATACATTGACTTTCGAATATGTTCCTACGTAAGCGTTCTAATAAGAGAAACATAACGAAACTCTTGATTGATGAACCCTGCACCAGGTGTAGTTGTAACTCAGTCATAGAATCTCCACTTGGATGTGTAGTCTGGTCGCAGGGGCTGGTTTAGGAGGAGTGCTCGAAGCAGTTCAATGGGCATTGTGTTCGCCCGTAAGATCTTGTCATGGAGCTCCTTTTCTCCCATGACACCTTTGGACAGAACCTCTTCTCGTAGGCCGTGCATTTGGAACGCGCCCAACATGTATCCGGCTTGGTACAGTGGGGAGTATTCGCCGCCAAAGGACCTAGTAACCTCTCCTTCGGCGTTGGAACGCTCGTGTCCGACCCAGTCGACTAGGAGCTCAACACACTCCTGCGGGGTCATCTCGCCTAAATGGTACTTGAGGGAAAATATGATTCGGGCGCATCGATGCATGCGCCAGAATAGCGTCCCAATCTTGTCCTCTGGACTCACAAAGAAGTCGCCCCGGTCCCAGAACACGAGCTCCCAGTACATGGCCCATCCCTCAACATAGAAAGGAGTCGTGAATAACTCGCGGTAAGGGTGGTGGCGTTTGCCCATGAACAGTTGAAGTCGGTGGCCCGGGATCAGCTCATGGAAGGCCGTGGCGCGTGAGAAGTGAGGGTTGTTGCCACGCATCACCATCATCTTCAAGTCGTGGTCCATGGCTGCGGTAGGGTAGGAAACCCAGAAGGACGGACCACCGAGGAAAAAAGGCGACTCCTTCTGGCGTTCCGCGGAAATCATAAACATGCGCCACGTCTCGCCGGCAATCTCTGGGACGGTCACGAGGTCGTGTTTGACGACGAAAGCTTCGCCCTCAACTGCGAGCTGGCGAACCATTTCGGGCTGTTGGCCGGGCTCGACATACGTGTTTTTGACGTACTCAAGCGCGGCCTTCCAATTTTCACCAAAGTTTTGGGGCGACTGGAGATGTTTCAATCTGTGAAGAGTAAGTTGCCGCTTCCGTGACTTGATTTGGAGTGAGCATTACTCACCCTGGCAAGTCTCCGTCTTGCTGAGCAGATTCAACCAATTTGCTGGAGAGGCTCCGCGAAGCTTTTTTCATCTCCTTTTCACACCAATCATACTGCTCCTTAGCTAGCTGGAGGAGCTCTTCAGGAGTATAGGGAATCATCTCTGCCTCGAGCTCATTCAAAAGCCCATCTCTCCCAATGGGTTCGACCGCAGCACGCACAGAACTAGCCCCTTGTTTCTGATTCACCCTGGCTTCTATAGTGACCTTGAAGCTGGAAAGTGCCTCGTCTAGCTGCTTTTTGGGCGCGTCACACCACCAAGGAAATAGGGGATCGTATGGTGAATAAAAACCGTAGAACTCGTCAACATGGCCCCGCAACTGGTCAATAGTGCTGATGGCTCGCGACAGAGTGGAGCCTTTGGTCTTGGTTTCGTCTCTCTCCATCCTTCTCGTCGCCTGCAGTATCTCTTTGACAGTATCATTCAATATAACAGCCGTTTTCTTGCTGTCAACGGGAACCATGTTCTGGCGGGCTTCGCAAATGTCGACGAGTGTCTGGGCGAAGGGGAGAATTGGTTTAACCAGCTCGTCACGCTGGCGGTCCAGCTGAACCACTCGAAGGTTCCGCTTGAGATAATTACGAAGAAGAAGAAAGTCGATCTTGTCCTCTTGGCTGTAGGTACCGAACGGGGCCTTGAACAGACTCTCAAGCTCCTCATTGTAGTATCTCTCTAGGCGACGGGACCTTGTGGGGGAGAAATTGATGTTATAGAATTTTTTCAAATTCTTCTCGTCTGTAGTGACCCGTTGTATCCGGTTAGACATAGTCTCGACCTCAACAGTAACGGCTGCGTATTGTGGATTTCCGTCGCTCAGGTCAACCCAGCCATCTGAGGCATTGGCCGGGTGGCTACGGTCCGGGAGACTGCAGGCTGCCATTGTGATGAGAATAAGCAAGGGTGTCTTGAGGAAAGTATGTATTTCGAGATAAAACTAGAGGATCTCTGGATGGCGATGTAAACCGCCAAGGCTCTGGCTTCATATTCGGGGGATGAAGTGGAAGATGCGGGGTTCGTGCCTTATCTCGGCGCCGGAAGCCGGTTCCGATGACAGGGAAGGTCGCTTGCTGCATCAAGCGGTCCAGGACCGACAACGGCCCCAAGTAGGCAGGTTCCCCAAGAAGAAAGAGGGTTGTTAGTGGCAGTTAAGCCCCCGCAATCTGACGTCACCCAAGAATTGAGCCATTGTTATCTCGCATTTGTTACTCTCATCGAGCCGACCCACCGGAATCGACCCCGATGATCGTTGGTCCTCTTGTTGACGCACGAATCCGAAGAATGAGACTCGCCAAGTAGTTCGTCAGACAACTCGCAGTCACTCTTTCATCAGAGTGGCCGTTATATCCATTCAACACTGGCCTACAACAGCAACAACTTCACTCACACCCGTCTCAATGCCTTCCCCGGTACTCTCAACTCTGATAAACTCCGCAGCCCCGGCAAAAGTAGCCTTTGTCTCGAAACCTGTCTTATCAACTGCCACCTTTTCAGCCAGGGAATTCTCGGCCTCTCCAGCAAACACAGCCCATCTCTTGTTCTCGGTCGCTCCGTTCCAGCTCATGTAGACCTCTGTCTGGTTGCCACTGTTGCACGCGAACGCCTTGGGAGGATAGTACGGCTTGCCGACCCAGGGCAGCCTGTAGTTTCTGTAGCTCTGCACAATTTTATCTTCGCCGAACTGTGCCGTGAAAATGCAATCGCCATCAGCATTAAACTCCTTGATCTTCGGCGTACTGCCGTAGCCAATGATGACGTGGCCGCTGCCATCGTTCAGCACTTGCATGTTGCCTTGAGAGACGGCGTAGATGGTGTCGTTGGGGTCGATGAATTCCTGGGTGAGACTCGCTTCCCATTTGGCCGTGTTGACCGTCAGGAGGATGCCAGAGGCCTCATTCACGCCAGAGGAAACACCGCTGTTGTCGTTGTTAAATAAAGAAATCAGAGCCGTGCCGTTGCCCTCAGCGTGGATACGGGCATCGTGCTGGTAGCAGAATGACAGGCCATTCTTGAGAGCAAAGGATCCACCAGTGTGGCCCTGTTGTTGTCAGTTCACAGGTTCGTCTCCGGATTAGGTTCACTTACGTTCAAAGTCCACTCGACGGACCCGTTCTTGGCAATTTTGAAGATGGAGCAGTAGTACCGCGAAGATACTAGAAACCCGCCGTCGGCGAACCTTTCAACTGAGTTGATGTGGAACGGTCCCCAAGGAAACGTCTGGTTGAGCCCGAGATCACCAAGAGGGTACACGGCAGCGGAGTCGATGAGCGGAATCTCGTCCAAGTGATCCAGATGGCTCCATTGGAATAAGATGTCTTTCGTCTTAACGCCGACCTCGAAGAAGAGGGAATCGGCGATCCAACCATCAGCAGGACCACCAACAGACGTCAAATCCGTTTGTGTGATGTTGATTGCGGGGATGAACATTGTGCCTTCAGGGGTGATCAGGCTTTCGTGCATGTCGATCCAGCTGCCGTTCATCAAGCCAGACGAGTCCCACCCGGTGATGGTCTGCAGATTCAGACCATTCTCGCCCTGGGACAGAGTGACATTGTAAGTGTTGTTGTACGTCTGGTCGAAGATGAAAACAGCACCATAGCCGAAGCCATAAGGCTCAGGGAAGGTGATGCCCGTGAAGTAGGTGATGACAGGCTCTCCATCCAGCATCTGGGCGCGGTAGTCGGATATATCGCCATATTCGCCTTCCCATATCAGCTCATTCTCATTGCTCATAATGAAAACTGAGTAGTTGTGGGCACCGGAACCGGATTGGTCGAAGAACAGATGGCCCTCAGCGATCTCACCGGTCCGTGTGACCTCGAGAGACGGAGGCTGTAGTGAAGGCTCAGAACGGTAGGTCTGCCATGGCCAAAGGTTGGCGCTGCTATTCTGTGCAGAGACCAAATGGCTAAGACTAAGCAGAGTAGTAGCCTGGAGTAAAGATGTGAGGCGGGCCATGATGACAGCGAGGTGATTTGAAGCTGGCTGGTAGCAGCGCCTTGGGGATACCACAGAGGCAGACAAAATTACTCGAACAGATTCGCAGTCTTACACTAACGAAGATTTTTCCAGGCACGACATATATTCACCCCTCATGCCCCCTCAAGCCCCCGAAACCGGCCATCCTGTCGGCCTGAATATCCATCGCTCCCACATTCATCTCCGTGGTCTCGGGCAAAAACCTGGCTGCGGAGATGTCAAGGTACTCACCGACCCCGATGGTGCGGGTCCGCTCCGATAGGATTGCTCCTTCTCTCGAGACCATCATCGTCATATTTCCCCATATGTAAGCATCTGATAAGATGAGATTGATAAAATACGAGTATCAATTGCCTCAACGTGCCGGGCTGTGGGGGATATTCACCCGCGCGGTGTCGCACGGGACCCAGTATATATAGTGATGGCATCCACCTGGGAGGCTTATTTGCTAAAAGATTCTCACAACTCTCCGAGGAGGATCCACAGCGGAACTCGGTTGTCGATGACAGCGAAGACCGACTGCCGCCAGCCAGACCCATACTCTCTCCCCTCAGAGAGATTGAGAAGGCGATGGATGCTTGTGGATTACTGTTAGACTCGGGCACAAAGTGTGTTAAGTTACTGTTGCGATTCCCCTTTGTCCCTCTTATGCTTCCAAACCCAAAGAGCTACGGTGATTCATAGAAACAACCCCGACTCATCGCACATCTTGACCTCTGAAAATGAAAATGACATCTTGCTGCAATCTTGCTGCAGTACCTTCCGTCTTTTAGACCTTGTTTCCTTCTACTTAAACCGTAATATGCACCATGTTGACAACCTCCGTGTTCTGCATGTTTACGGTCTCCAAATTGGTTTTATATTTTCTTTTCGACACCGGGATGCTGAGCTTTTTGACGAGAATGCCACTAAAGTGGTGCTGACAGCTGTTTTGGCCCCTGAGAGAGCAGTGCCAGGAAATGCAGCCCGTTCACTCGGACTGGTCTCCCCCGAATGAGAATGCAAGAAAGCTACTATTTTGATGACGAGAAACACAGTAATTGGGTGGAAGCTGGAGAATACCTAACCACAAGTCATCTCTGTCAGGGCTCGTTAGCGAACCATACATTGAGCGTTGGGCAGTGTGGATACTGACCACACCATCCGCCGTGAAAGCCCCTAGTCTAGCCTACATCTCTAGCCTTCAGTATCTTGTATACTTATAAGTGGGAGCAAGATTGGCATGAAGCTACTGGCCAGTCTACGTATGTAAGTCGGCGCGGGAGGATTGCCTTGACCACTAGGATAAGACTATGCATCAGGTTATGGCGAACAGAAGAAACGGCAAAGGTGATAGTGCCAGCTGACGTCGAAGACGGGAAATGCAGCCCCATTAGAGCAGCTCAGAGGCCTTGGTAAACAGGACTGCCCCGGATAACGGACTACTCCTATCAATACAACGGACTGCTCCGATAGGCTTATGGACTTGAGCGTCCTTTCTGGCATAAGATCGTACTGAAAATAATGAATTAAGCCGAGGATAATTTTCTTCTCAAAGTGTCTAAGACAACACTTGGTACGACACTTGATCGACTTTGGTGAGGGGGGAACGAAAAATGGCCTGCAAATACCCTCTTTCGTACCCTAAATAAGAAAGAAAACCACTTGTATGGCCCACACCTTGGATATTTCTAGAAGGCTACTGATTCATCTGCGCAGCTGGAGAACTTAGTAATGTGAACACTTGATACTAACACGTATGACCAAGATCGCCGATCAGAACTCTTCTCGCAGAATTGCAACTTTGATATTTGCAAACAGAACGGAAATGAGAACTTGGATTCGATTGTTTGGCCACGAATAGCCATATCCCAGATAGTAATGACCAAGATGCCGAGTTGGAAGTCCTCTGCTTTCTCTATAATGTGGTGTTTCTCCAGATGTTACGGCAGTTTGGTTGGACATACAGGACGCAGAATTCGGATAGAGATATTCCCCGGAGCCCGCCCCAAATGCGCCGACGCCAAGGGTCCGTTAGCCCCGCGATTCCTCTTCCGGAGTGGATGTAGGTTGTGGAGGATACCGCTCGGAGTGTGGAGGAAGCTGATGCGGGGTCTGGGGAAAATCTGGGCCGAAGAATGAGCTCGTGTAGTTTCCTCCTTGTTAAACCTGGGGGAGTGAATGGCAAACTTGATCATGTTGGTTTGATACTTAAGCAAGCACGGGAGCTCGTTTTCTGCTCATCTGCATCCGCATCTACTCTGCAGCGTTCGAAGAGATCTCCGTCACGACTCACGAAGCTCTTTGGACTCTTTGCGGCACAACCAGAAACTACCGACACCATGGTGGCTCTCGACATCGCGAACCGCCTCAAGGCCACCGGGTATGACGACAAGATTGAGCAGGTCCAAGATGTCAACGGCAAACACATCGTTCGAGTCAACGGCAATGAGGTCGAAGTCAGCTCTGCGACGTCCAAGCCGAACCGCTCTCTTTGGGTGGCATGGATGTACATCTTCGACGTGAGTGCGCTTCTCCTTTTCAAACTTGGCAGGTCTGCTAACAGGGTTCAGTGGTATCCAAGCCACTACTCCCCAGCCGAGAAGAAGCTAGTTCGCAAACTCGATTCTGTCTTGCTGACACTTTGCTGCCTGTGCTTCTACATTAAGTGGCTCGACCAAAATGCTCTGAACAGTGCTTACTGGTCAGGAATGAGAGAGGAGCTGGAGATCAAGGGCAATGAGTGAGTTCCACATCCAGCTATCATGGCCTCCCGTACAGACTGACCTTTTTTCAGGTACTCCTTGTTCGGCACCTTTTACAATATCGGTTACATGGTCTTTGAGATCCCAAGCATGATGATCATTTCGCGCCCCCAGTTCGCTCGGTACTATGTGCCAACAATGGAGACTCTCTGGTCCGTCTTGACCTTCACCCAGAGCAGACTCAGCAGTGTCAGTCAGATTTACGGCACACGATTCCTGCTTGGCTTCCTCGAGACTCCCGCAGCGACGGGGTCGATGTATCTCCTCACGTCCTGGTACCGTGCCGATGAAGTCTTCAAGCGCGCAGGTGTCTGGTACGTGTCCAGCAACATTGGTGCCATGTTCAGTGGATATCTCCAAGCTGCCGCCCACAAGGGCCTGAATGGAGTTCACGGCATGTCCGGCTGGAGATGGCTTTTCATCATCGACGGCTGCATCAGCATCAGCATCGCCCTTGCAGGCTTTTTCCTGTACCCTGGCCTTCCAACCACGCAGCCTAGAGTCTGGTGGTTGACCGAAGAGGAGCGCCAACTTGCCGTTGCCCGCATGCAGAGTCAGGGCACTAAGCAGAGCTCCAGGATCGGAAAGCGCATGCTGAAGCGTGTATTTTCGCACTGGCACTTCTACATTGCCGTCCTCACCTATGTCTTCTTTCAATGCACCTCATACGTTGGCGGTCAGATGCAGGCGTGGCTGAAGAAAGAGGCGGACATGAACGGCACATACA
Source organism: Colletotrichum chlorophyti (assembly GCA_001937105.1). Classification (NCBI taxonomy): domain Eukaryota; kingdom Fungi; phylum Ascomycota; class Sordariomycetes; order Glomerellales; family Glomerellaceae; genus Colletotrichum; species Colletotrichum chlorophyti. The sequence goes on along the minus strand of MPGH01000130.1, from coordinate 129,318 downwards.
GCATTGAAGAAATCAACCTCATCCCCACTGGTGTTCAGGGGCTAGCAATCGTGGCGGGCGTTCTCATCACCAGTCTCGTTATGATCTATCCGATGTGGATCATCTTCTCCTGCGTCACGGCGGTCCTTCTATTCTCTAATATCTGCCTACGCATCTGGCACATCCCTCTTGGCTTGCATTGTAAGTTTGGCCAACTAATATTGAACGTGAAATTTCCGAACTCGTACTAACGGAAACCAGTCACCTGCTACTACCTTCTTGGTCTTACCTCTTGTGTCACACCCATTCTATTTCCATGGATTAACGTGGTTATGAAAGATGACAACGAAGCGCGCAGTTTTACGACCGGTGCCATGATGACCATTGGGTGGGCATTCTTCAGTTTCTACCCCATCACTGTCTTCCCTATCCTCGAGGCGCCACAGTGGACAAAGGGCTATACTGTCAACATCGTGTTCATTGTCTGCTACTGGACGTTGTTCTTGATCGGACAGTACCTCTGGCGCAGAGAGGAGCAGACAAGGAAGTTCGACATCAACAAGCCCGGCAACTCGAGTGCGGACGAGTTCGTGAAACCAGAGGCGTTACAAGTGGAGATTGGGGACGAGAAAGAAACGAAGGAAACCAGGGGCTAAGTGGACATTGTCGTGGCAACCGACAACCAGTCGGTAGGGTGTTGTCGATCGGCAACCTTCGCAAACGGACATGCACCCGGAATCTTTGTTGGCAGAATTGAAGCCAGTCAGGCCTTTTTGGACCATTCGTTACCATTAATGTTACATTTGTCGGGCCGGTCTTTTACCAGCAAGCCCTGAACTTCCTCCTCAAACTCCTGTGGCCGGCAAGCTTTCTAAGTAATGCGAAGTATGATCCAACGTTAAAGACGTGACAGCATCTGTAGCCCTTGGGGAATGCTCCTTGAGGATGGTATCTCGTAGGCAAAACACCAGATACTTCTCTGAAGCTTCTGAACAAAGTCCGTTTTCAATCACTTGTCGCCGAATCCAATATCGGCTCTCAAGTCTCTTTGTAGATTATGAAGACTGGAAGATACGAAAGTATTTGCAACGAAGCCGCCACATCAGGTTTCAAAGCGCAATTGATGTGAATTGGTACAGAAAAACAGAACGAAACATCAAATGATCCGATCTGTGGTTCAAGATGGGCTCAATACACGTTGCCTTCCTGCCATGCTTGCTAGCTGACCTCAATTTGCCTCGATCCCGCGGCATTATCTATGCATTTACCCGCCTGCCTGGTTTTCCATACGCAACGACGAGGACAATTTGTCTCAGCCTCTGCTAGAATGGCAGCTGATTCTGGTTTCACAAGACAGGACAACTTCCCACTCCTTTAATAAATTTCCGCTGAGCCTCTGTTCCGGTCTGTAAGGCACTCTATCGAATGCTGAGGTTCTTGGAACGAAAATTCACATCGCAATGCCTTCCTTCCCGAGACTCGTAGCTCTAGAAGTATTAGAGAAGGGAAGGCGTCAGGCTTCGTGAGTGGTCGGCTTCGTAGTTAAACTTGTCTCTGGGAGTTCATCAAACAGCCTTACACGCTGTTCATAAATCAACTGCAGGCAGGAGCTTGTCTAAAATCGAAATTTACCCAAGTGCTCAACGCTCAGCTCGGCGCTGACTCAATTAAACATAAAGACTGCTTAGGCTGCCCTGATAAACGAGTTGTAGCTTTTAGTATGACAAACGTGTTTGAACTTTCTAGCCCAGACAGACCGCATCGAGAGCTGCTTATAGAATCGCCCAGGAAACCTCCCGAGACCAGCGACCGATGTATATAGTCTCTTTTCCAAATTCATTTTAGCTCCTTCTTTCAATCATATGTGGCGGTGTGTGGAGAACCGAGAAACCTGGCCGTCACGGTGAGTGTGCCCCTCTCCAAGGGATCGGAGGATCGCCTTCGGAGACAAGGGGCAAGTTTACCCCGAGATCTCCATCGGCCATGGCTTGTTGCTAGAACGCCCCTCGCGACGACATTGCGCCGAGAGATTGACCGTAAACCCGTTGATTGGGAGTGATACATCTAACACCCCGAGACAAGATGGCCAGCTTTTGCCTCAAGATGACAGTTATTGGTCAATCACCTGACTTAAAGCCTCTTTCGTACAAAAGTACATCAGAACTGCCTCGAAATCCATTCATCCGCAAGCGCAGCCGTTCAAACACATCACTCTATTCAATTTACTTTCAACCTATTCGATATTCAATTTCCCTAACCAAATTTGCTTGACGTATTCGTCATGGACGAACTCATGTCTGAGGTCAAAGATGCTGTCGCCACAAATAACGGTATCCAGAAATCCCCGGCTCTACAGGCTCGACATGATAGCATGTCCTCCGACCCTGAAACATCGACATCAACTCCTCTGCAGGATGAATCCATGCTTGAAAGGAGCAGCGAAACCTCCTGGTCTGATGAGGTCCCAGAGCCTCCGTGCTGGAATACCTTTGAGCCAAAATCCTCTCTCTTCCGGCGACTTCCTGAGCTCTTCGAAGAAAACATTTCAGCTAAACTTTGTCGGACCGCCACCAAATCCCTCGAAGAGCGCATTAACTTTGGCTCAAGCTGTATTCGGAAAACTCCCACAGCATTCCCAGAAATTGTCCCGCAAGATGGTGCCAATGCCGGTCATTACGAGTTTCGTGACCCGGACTTCTGGACCTGCGGTTTCTTCCCTGGGGCTTTGTACGCCCTGCTCGAACGAGTCGTCAAGCATCCACAGAAGATGCAGCTCACGGACCGAAGCTCCGGTTTGAGTGTGAGCCATATCCGCGCTCACCTTCAGTCCTTGTGCGATATCTGGGCTGATCCGTTGCACGGCATGTCCAAACGGACAGATACACACGACATCGGCTTCATTGTCATGCCTGCACTTCAGCGGGACTGGGAACTCAACGGGAATACGAAAAGTTTGGATTCCATTGTGCAGGCAGCGCGTAGTCTTGCGACTCGACATATCTCCTCAGCCGGAGCCATTCGCAGTTGGGACTGCCTCCTGAAGAAGGACATCACCGTGACCGACATGACATCGAACTTGCTCGTTATTATTGACAGCCTCTGCAACTTGGACCTGCTCTTCTACGCTTCCGCACACACGGGGGACAAGACATTGGCAGATATCGCCGCCGCTCATGCTCGCACACTGCTACGCACCCACCTGCGACCGGAAACCGCAAAAACATTTGCCAAAAATGGTTACAGAGGCCAGTTGTACTCGACTTGCCATGTTGCAAACCTTGACCCGGCCACTGGTGACCTCAAGTGGCGCTGGACAGCACAAGGGTACGCGAACGATTCTACTTGGGCACGTGGACAGTCGTGGGCAATTCTGGGATACGCTCAAACGTATCTTTGGACAGAAGACGGGGAGTTCCTCGAAGCGGCGTGTGGAGTCGCCGAGTACTTCTTGCATAGACTCGATACTGCCCCGTCTTGCGCCGCTGTTCCCTTGGCTGGTGGACAAACCGAAGGCACGTTTCCGAAAGTGAAGGGACGGCTGGTTCCCCTTTGGGACTTTGACGCACCAATCAAGGATCCTTCGGACCCCTTGCGGGATTCGTCTGCTGGCGTCATTGCAGCGAACGGCATGCTGCTTCTCTCGCAGGCGCTGACGAGCACTCAACAACACGGGCTGGCACGCCGATTCTTTGAGGCTGCGATTGAAATTGTCCGAGACACTCTGGACTACTCGCTCGCGCCTGAAAAGGCGAGCTTCGTGAACACTGGACATCAAGGCGAAGTGGTCGTTGAAGATACCGTGGCCGGCAGAGGCTTCGACGCCATCCTCAAGCACGGCACCGCAAACAACAACGAGAATGCGAGACGGAGGTACTGGAACCATGGTCTGGTATATGGGGACTACTACTTGGTCGAGTTCGGAAACAGACTCCTGAACATGAATTTGGTGTAACTGAGATGACAGCTTGGGTTGTTCGTTGCATAAGTGTGAAAGAATATCTGAGAACATTCTGCTTTCTGGTTAATATAGATCATTAGACTACCAACCTCCACCGTCGTACTCGGTACCAAAGATTCCTTCATCGTAGCTGATTATCCTGTCCATATCCATGAACTGCTGATCGAGCAGCATCTGCGATATGTTGCTCAGCTCACCACTGCCCACACTCCCTCTGTGATACATACTAGCTTGCGTAAGCGGCTCCGCACCGTTCATCGCCATTGTTGAATCGATCAGTCCATGCGTCGTTGTCAGGTTGTTTGACGGCAATTGCTCAGCCACAGCCATGTTTTCTAGGCCGTTTGCCATGGTCCCACGTTTGTCTCCGGGCATCGGCGCCGCTGTGGCATTGATTGCTGCGGACAGATAACCCGAGGTGGAACTGAAGGCGGTTTGGTCAACTTCAGTGGTATACCCCAAGACATGAATGTTGTAGGTTGGATCTTCGCGGCAACGCGAATGCATTTCCGTGAGCTTCCGTGAATACTTTCCGGCCAAGTTGTCACGGGCGGGCTGTAAACTGTGAGGACCGGCCCAACGTCTGGCCATTTCATCGAGAATCTGTATCAGAGTCCAGAATTCGGTGGCCAACGCGGCTTCTGACTCATAACGCCATTGGAGCAACAGGACTCTGGCAGCCACGTAGATGCAAAATGCGAACTGGCTCGAAACGGGCATCTCAGCAGGTGCGTGCTTCAGGTAGTTGTCCGCGATAATGGCAATCTCAACGGCTGCGGTATGGCAGGTATCCGCGCTAAGAATACTCGGCAGCCGCGCCCGGAACACCCAGTCCCTCGGCGGGAAGGCGATTAGCTGATGGAGTAGAATCATGGACGCATTATGAGTAACGTGCGCCAGGGTAAGATTGGGATCCATTCTTGTTGACTGCCGAGCCATATTGGCCTTCCATTTTTGAGGAAGCAGCATCTTCCAATGGACCAGTCGTAGGTCAAGCTCCTTGAACCTCGTAAGCCAACTGCTTATGTCGCGCTGGTCTCTCAGATTGATTTTCTGCTGCAGAAAGTAACTGGTGACTCTGCTAAGAGACTCCGTTGCTTCGATACAGTAAGCAAACGCGCCGACTGTCGACATGTCGACGCTGGTTGCCGCCGCTCCTGGTGAGGTGCCTGCCTCAGATGGGGTCTGGGTTTCTTCTTCGGCAGTCGCCTGGAAAGCTGGAGCGTAGTGAGACGGGATGAATGCGATTGGGTTCCCAATCCTCCCGGCGGACTTGTCCCAAATACCAAAATATGGGGTCGTGACCTTGTCTTCTTTACGCCACAAGACGCCGTCACAGGGTAGCCGGCAATGCACGTCGTCTGAAGTTAGACTTGTGTTCCAACCCATCGTGACAGATACAAGTCGGTCGAGCTTGAAAACGTTCCAGAATACTCTTCGTCGCTCCTCAGCCTCAGCCCAGCTATCGGGCGGAGGGAGAGAGGCGAAAGGCTGTGACAACGATTGCTTTTCTCCATCGTCATTCTCAACGGTAAGCTGGAGATATTCGACGGTACGAGTGAGCGACCCAACAATAGACCAGGCTTGCGCTGCTTCACCGCTTCCAATCTAGGCACATCAGCAGAAGTTCTCTCACGAAACAAAGCCAAGTTCCTACATCGTTGAAGGCCACAATGATGAGCGCCTGCAGGTTCCCAACACTGAGAGTCTTCATTGCGCTTGACACAACCCAATCCCTTGCCAAGGCTTGCTTCTGTGGCGACCCGAACACGCTAAGGGCGAGATCTTCATTGCTGACATACCTGGAAGCGGAGAGAATCATCGCCTGCAGAACCACCCTCATGGCCTCAGTCTCACTTGGCTCATGGAGCCGGCTCCGAAATCTTCTCTCGTGTATAATCGGAATCCAAGGATGCACGTATGAGAAGTAAGCTTGAAGTATAGCTTGAAGAACTTCCTCATCCGGAAGCGCAGGACCGTTCTCAGGCAGCGAAGCGGGGGCTAGCTGGTCATGGTCCAGACGGCGACGCTTGATAGGCACTGCATGGCTTGTCTCGTGAGGCTGGCTGCCGCTGGTGACTGGGGCTGAGGTCTTAGAATTGAATCTTTGCAGCTCTTTGGCGAAGAACGCCATGATGTTGTATGCATTCTTCTCGAGTTCGCCCTCTGCTGTCTCTCTACTGGGTGAGCGATCTGACTCAGACTGTCGGCAATCCCGCGTGGGAAAAGCCGTCCGCTGTTGGCGAACTGTTCTCTCCAAAGCATCTAATGCCCTGCAGTTAGTTCTGATGACCCAGCGGGTAAAAATAGCACTGTCTCCACAAACCTAGTCTCCTATGCAAGTTCTCGATTGCCCCAGCTTTCATTCCCGGCTTTGACCTTTTCGTCTCGTACACACAGTCGCTGCCTGTGTGGTATCAGAGTCTGAACACAGTTTCACAAGCTCGGGCATCCCAATGACCCACCTGTCTTGCGGCATTGTTGACATGTTGGCAATTCCCGGGAACATCGCAGTTTGCGCCGTCGGCAGCAGTTGCAGGCAAGGGCGGCGGCAGCCTCCGCGGAGCCGCCTTCATCGTCATCATGGACCTCATTAACGGCCTCGACCGGGTGGATCAGTTCTGTTCCGTTATCCATGTCAGACACTGGCCAAGGTGGACTAAACGCAAACATGCGAATGCGCGTGAACTACGGCGGCGCCTGGTGTAGTTATGGTTCCATGGTCGATGGTCCGGCTGCCGCTCGAGATAGCCCGAAGACCGAGCCACCCCGCAATGCACCCCGCGTTTCTCCACGATCCAGCGCCACACATCAGGATAGAGGTGCATACGAGCCGTAGCTTAATACCGTCAGACCTCCTTGTTGGTTGTCTTACGGATAGCTCCTTCTAGCAAGTTGACGACAAAGGCGTTCATCGTCATAAGGATCGCGGGAGAATCGAATGAAACCAGAATTTCACCGTTTTGCCTGCACACATTATTCCATTTTAGGCAATCCCTAGTCCGCTTCATATGCACCCTAAACCCATCCATGAAGGCTTCTCAACCGAAGGCCAGTTTTCACTCGTTTTCGCTGGCAGAAGTGGTAAGAATCTGGTTGTCACAAGGCTGGACATACGCAATTCTGTGTCGAAAGCTCGATGGCCATCTTGATCCAGACCGGATCCCAATATATCTTTGCCTGAATCCTTAGACGAGCAAGGCTCTATTTGACTAACGGTCCAGTTCGCACTAACGCGCAGATCGAATGCTCATGGTCTGGTAAGACGCAGACTAATCAAGCCCATGTAATAGAATGACTCTTCAACTCTTCAACTTGCTGTCAACTTCTACGCAATACATGGTTGTGCTAGTCAGCCTTTCCGTTACCGATCCGGTGCGACCTCCGGTGCTCAAGCATATTGCATGATACGGAGCCAGTTCCGCGACAAGGGGGAGGGAGTATGGGGCGCGGACAAAACCCGTGGTTTGTGGTTTGTGCTAACGGCTGCGGATTTAGCCCGTTCTCCATAACCACCAACAAGACAGGTTTAGCATTCTCAACAGACTACCGTCACTTCAACAACAAAAGCCTGGTATCTTGCCTCACGAATAATTCGGAGTTTTGGGCAGGATTGCTTCAATCGTTCACAGTTTAGATCGTTCACCTGATTTTCTTTTGCCAACTTGCTACCAGTCGATTCTTTCAACCATGACTGTCGTTCACATCGGTAAGAGCTCGGGACATCACTTTCCGAGGCCCTCATGGCCAGCACCGATAATGATGTTAAACTGACTTGGAACCACCAAGTTCTCTTCAAGTTCCGCTCGGAAGTCTCAGACGACCACAAAGCCACCTTCGTTCGCGAGCTCAAGACGCTCAAGTCCCTCTCTTGTGTCAAGGACCACCGCCTCATCGTCGGCGGACCTTCTGTCACGGACCCCATCGAGCGCAGCAAGGGCAACCACTTCGCGCTGTTGAGCTTCCACCAAGACCGTAAAGCGTTGGAAGAATATCAAGCCAGTGCAGAGCACCACAGGTAAGTGCCCAAAACCTCTTGCCAAAGCAAACAAACCAGTGGTTTCTTGTTTCGTGGTGACAATCCGTTCTGCGTCTTTCGATCAAGTCGTTTTCAGTTGCTTACATATTGTGAACAGGGTTACAAACACATACCTTTGGCCATTCAAGGAGGATGTGACGAGATTTGACTTTGAGGTCGATGAAGAAGACGAATACATGTGCGAGTTTGTTGCCAAGGGATTGACGAATGGCTCTTCGTGAACTGTTCTCTGGTGAATGGTTGATGATGCCCGCTGCAGGTATTTGAGGAAGGTTCCAAGCAATTACGTGTTCATATACCATAATTGAGAGATTATTATTGTTCCTTCAATGACTTTGGTTTGAGCAAATCTTCCAGCTTTAGGCGTGAAAAGAAAAAGCTCTCCGAAGAATCTCGGCATTTCGTTCCTGGGCTACGACTTGACTTGTTTGGATAATTGTTGCCTTTTGTCATTCAGTTTCTTGTTAATTAACGCGTTACGAAAAGCTTTCCTGGACTTAGCCAGGGGCATTGAGCATTCATGGGGCTAGTTGCTGGCCTACGCTACAGTGAGTACACGGTATATCGATGTAGTCTTTAGAATTTGAATAGAAGGATGTCAGGAGATAGAGACTAGGCCACGGATGGAATGAAAGAAAGAGACAGGGGCGATAGCAGCGAAAGATGGATGGATCAAGAAATACGGGGATGATGACAGATTCAAGGGAAACGTAATCCCATGTAAATTTTAACAGTTAGTTAACAAAGAAGCGTATCGAAAACATGTCGCTTTACAACAGAGTCTCAAACAATTCTATGTGCGTCCCGTGGATGAGGTGATCCCACCATCAACTACAATCTTCTGCCCCGTGATATAACGAGCCTCATCCGAGGCCAGGAACACAGCCGCGTTCGCAACATCCCACGCGTCGCCCATCCATCCCATAGGCACCTGGTCATCTCTCATTTTCCTGAATGCGTCGTATCCGCCCGCTTGCGGGAACCTCTCCGCCAGAATCTTCGTGTACGGTGTGTCCATCAGCCCCGGCACAACTGTGTTTAAACGCACCCCTTTCCTGGCGTAAATCACAGCCGTTGCTTTGACGAACTGCATGATCGCCGCCTTGGTTGTGTTGTACGCAACCTGCGGCTTGCCGATATACCGCAGCCCGGCGATACTTGAAATACACACCACGCTCCCGCTTCCCTGCGCCTCCATGACTGGGAGCACGTGATGGCACGCGAGATACACGCTCTTGAGGTTGAGATCCATCTGCGCATCCCACGTTGCCTCCGCCATGGTCGCGGGACACCCCGGCTGGGACTGGCCGACGTTGGTCAGGAGGATGTCGATGCGGCCGTGCTTGGCAACGCAGGCCTCCACGAGCGCCTTGACTGACTCAGAGGACGTGGCGTCCGTTGCGACGACGTCACACACGCCGCCGGCTTCTTCGATTGCCGCCCGGGTCTTGAGAGTGGACTCGACGGTGCGGTTGCCGCCGAAGATGATGGCGCCCTGTTTCGCGAGCTTGACAGCGCAGGCGGCGCCGATGCCCCATCCCTCTGATCCCGATTGGCCCAGGCCAATAACAAGGGCGATTTTTCCTTGCAGATCGAGCATGGCGATATGTCGACGGAAAAAGGCGTGGGTGGACGGAAAAGGATTCTTGGCGATTTGGTCACGACGAAGCGATGATGCTCGTCTGCTTTCAAAGAATCAGAGTGCTAGTCGACGGTCGTTATTTCAAAACAATTTATTCCAAGGTCCAGTATCTAAGGGAAAGGGGAAACCAAACTAAAACGGGGATACTCCGTCGCACATCGCTCTTACACGGAGAAAATCCGTCACCACGAGCAAAGAAGCCGAAAGTTTCGGCCGGCCTATTGCCGATGGGATCACGACATGCGGCACCCCCACCCTACAAAAGGGAACCGGATAAGACCACAAGCCTGCTGGCCAACCATAAGATGAGGAATTGTCATAAGAAACACCATAACCCATTGCGTCAAGTCTTGGCTAAAAGGCAAAGATGAGCGACCAGACTGGAACATCGTCAAAAGCTGAGGGCAAGGCGCCTGTCACGGGAGATTACGACCTCTCGACGCCCATCGACCCCAATGCCTCTGGGTTGAGGCAGGGCCTGACGTCTTACGGTGACGCACACTTCTCGCTCTTCCTCCGCAAGGTCTTCATCAAAGCCCTCGGCTACAGCGAAGACGCTCTCTCTCGGCCCATTATCGGCATCGTCAACACTTACTCGAGCTTTAATCCGTGCCATGCGAACGTTCCCCAGCTGATCGAGGCCGTGAAGCGCGGCGTCCAGCTCAATGGCGGGCTTGCGATAGATTTCCCCACCATCAGCATCCATGAGAGCTTTTCGTCGCCCACGAGCATGTACCTCCGGAACTTGATGAGCATGGACACGGAGGAGATGATCAAGGCGCAGCCATGTGATGCTGTGGTTCTCATTGGCGGTAAGTTGGTGAGGCTACTGGTCAAAGGAGCTGATGATGCTGATTCTCGGTCCAAGGATGCGACAAAACCACGCCGGCCCAGCTGATGGGTGGGATTTCCGCCAACAAGCCCATCTTGCATCTTGTTACAGGTCCCATGATGCCTGGCAGCCACAAGGGTGTCAGGATCGGTGCATGCACCGACTGTCGCAACAACTGGGCGGCTTATCGGGCCGGGAAGATCGATATTGAAGACATCTCAGCCATAAATGACGAGCTTGCCCCCACAGTAAGTTTTCTTCTCATGATAATAAATCGCCTAGAGCACCGGCTAAGGATGTCCGATAGGGAGGCACATGTGGTGTCATGGGCACAGCGTCAACCATGGCGTGTATACTAGTCGGCCTAGGAATGATGCCTTTCAACGGGGCCACCGCGCCAGCAGTCTCATCCGCCAGGTTGCGCATCGCTGAGCAGACTGGAGGTTTAGCAGTCGCGCTTCACAACCAGAAGCTCAAGCCGCAGGCCCTCCTCACCCGGGAGTCGTTCCTCAACGCCATCACCGTCTTGCAAGCCATAGGCGGCTCCACCAATGCCATTGTACACTTGATGGCCATCATCGGGCGCCACCCTGCGGTCGCTGGAACTATTACACTCGATACGATCGACGAGATTGGAAGAAAGACGCCGTTGCTCGTCGACCTTAAACCCAGTGGCCAAAACTACATGAACGACTTTCACAACTCTGGCGGCATGCTGGCGCTTCTGCATGAGCTGAAGCCCCTTCTGCATCTGAACGCCATGACCGTGACGGGCAAAACTTTGGGCGAGGAGCTGGAGAGCACTCCCTTCATTCCTGTCCCGAGGGATAGCTTGGTCAACTGCCTTCAGCCATTTAACGACCCTTTGTATCCGTCTTCAGCTCTGGCTATCCTTCGAGGTAATATTGCCCCTGGTGGTGCCGCTATGAAGCAAAGCGCGTCCAAGTACCGTCATCTGTTGAAGCATACGGGCCCGGCAGTCGTGTTTGCCGGTTCCGCCGACATGGCTCTTCGGATTGACGACCCTGATCTGCACGTCACGCCCGACAGTGTCCTCGTGCTTCAAAACATCGGCCCCGTCGGCAACCCAGGTATGCCGGAGGCAGGATTGATCCCCATCCCTCGAAAGCTGGCCGCGCAGGGTGTGCAAGACATGCTACGCCTATCGGACGGTAGAATGAGCGGAACGGCGGGAGGGACAATCGTTCTGCATATCTCACCGGAAGCGGCGGACCCCGAGTCAGTTTTGGGCATTGTCAGAACGGGCGACATCATCACTTGTGATGTGGAGCAGCGTGTAATCAAGGTCGAAATCTCCGATGAAGAGATCCAAAAGAGGATAGCCCAGAGGCAGCAAGCGCTTGCCAAGGAGGAGGCGGAGGGCGGCAGCAATGCCCCATGGGTGGCAAAGAAGCGTATTCGTGGCTATCGAGGACTTTATCTGCGCTCCGTCTTGCAAGCTGAAGGCGGTGCAGACTTTGATTTCTTGACGGCTGATGGGCCGTCTTGATGGCCTATGAGGCTTGAGAAGAAAAGCAGAAATACTTATAATTACATACCGGTTGTTCGTGCATGACTTCTTAAGGGTGACTGGCCATCAGTTGAAATTTGGATGTGTAGGAATGAAATCGTCAAAAAGACCACGCATGATACTATCAAGGTTTGTTGAATCCCCCATTTGCAACTGTTCGCCAAATGGCGTGCTCGTGAGAAACGATTCAAAGGGGTCCTGGGGAAAGAAACTATCCGAGCCACCCGCAGCGATGGAGGCCATGCCCATCGATTGGGAGAGCGCATCAGAGAATCCTAACCTTGGTGTTGATGCGCCAGTCATATTGGGATGTTCATTATAGGCATTGGTAGCTTGCATCTGGGCCGACTCAAGTCGTGACGACCGCCGTTGATGTTGCGTGTCATTGGCTGTAGGCTGGCCGGAAACATCCTTGATCCATCGGATGGTCGCTCGAATCATATCATCAAGGATATCTCGGCAACGTTTCGCTCCAGGCCAGTGTTCGCCCGTAGCGGCCAACACTCCTAGACCAGCGCTGAAGTCGGACATCAACAAATCCAAAGCCGTATTTCTAGCGATGTCGGGAACCATCTTCAGGCAGTACAGCATTGTAATGATGCTCAGTACTGTTGAATGTGATGTTGTCCATGTATGCATCAGCAGGTTCTGCTTATAAAGCTGATCCAGTAGTCGGAGAGTCTCGCACGCAGAGCCAAAACATTTCCGTAACGAGTCAGAGGACGGGTTGGGAATGGCCGGACTAGGTCGTAAGAGAAGCACCCGTAGACCGTGACACCTTATTTGGCAGATGATCCTCATGTAACTGAGTTCTGACATCTCGGGGATATTGTTATACCATTCGTCGAGTTTGCGAAGCATTCCTTGTTGCCATTCGTTGATGTCAATAACTGCAGGGTATGCGTATCGTGGAGTGTCGCGGACGATGCTGTTTGCGACGTACTTGAATTCTGAGTTGAGTTTGGCCAGGCGGAAGAGGTGAATCGAGAAGGCCATCCGGCCTTGGTGCGAAGGTGCTTGCAGTTGGCCAAGGTTCTGAAGTGAAGCATCATCGACATTCTGCGGAAGCTAAAGAAGAGTTAGTGACAGTCCTTTGTGCTCCCCCTACCGAGAGAAACCCACCCGAAGGTCACAGGCCTCATCGCGTAAGCCGATTGGGCGTCCCATCATGGTAGCAATCATTCTGTCGAGTGTAAGGACAACCCAAAAGATTCTGGTCCTCATCTCTTGCTCGAGCAAAGATATTCCTGCATTAGTGTTGATATCGCGCTGGAGACCAAGATCTAGGACGGCTGCTATGCACTGGTAGTTGAGGTACCACACATTGAGACGCATACTCGGGCTGTGCATCGTGAATATTGACAGAAGCAAAAGGCATTGCAAACCGGAAATTGAGTTCTCTACGTTGATTCGGTCGAAATACTCCATCGCAGAGAGACAGTAAGATTCTCCTGGGAGACGCGCCCTGACACGGCGAGACAGAACAATGGACCCAAGGGCCAAGACCATGAAGAGTTGAAAAGCGGCCGCGGAACCGCGATCTTCGTCAATGCCGTTGTCGTAGATTTGTTCGAGCAATGCCATGAAACTAGGCTGGTGCAGGATAGGAAACTGAACGTTGATCACTTCGAAATACATCTCGGTCAACTGTTTCGCCTGGTCTTTACTCGGTAGTGGCAGCGGGCCCTGCAGGGCCTCGACTAGTGCGGTTGGGAATGGAAAACCGGACCCCGAATATCTGCTTGACCAAACCGCCGGTTCGTCTTGCCGGCTTGAGGTTAACATTAAGCGGGCTAAGAAATATCCGCTTGAAGGCCCGATGTATTTAGGGTCCTGATTGCTTCCCAGAGAGACCATCCCGATCTCATGTGAAAGAGCGCTACTGGCAGCAGGATCTACCAGGCGAGCTTCCGGCCGTGTTGATTGAAGACTTTGTGATGAGACGAGCGTCGGTCTGGCCTCAACCTGTGCGTCTAAACTGGCCACATTGGCTTCTGGTTGGGCACTGCCTCCATCCCTAATCACGGACTCAGGTGCGATGGAATCTTCGCCTTCGACTTCAGTGCCAAGGTCAGCAGATGGACCTTGGGTGAGGTCAACATCTGGGCATCTCTCTCGTACGATGTTTTCAAGCCATTTAATCCTTTCTCTCAAGTTGGAGATCTGACTATTTCAGGGTCAGGGTTAGTGACAAGATAAGATGAAATTTCAAAACGCTTTGCACACTCACGCCCTAGGCAGATCTCGGAGACGGACACTGTCACCGTCAGTGCAAACCGATTTGGCTTTCAAACAATTGTTGCACGTCGGCAACTGACCATCACACTACCTCCCCTCGTCAGCAATACTATCGGCCATGCGGCTCTTGGCCCACTTACACGGATTTTCCGTCTCTGGCACCGGGAGCAAGCCAACCGCAACCGAGCGGTCCTCCGTGCCTGTCGGGCTTGCTGCCGAAGATTGCTCGCATCAGACATGTTTGAGTCTGACACTGGGCGCCAACTGGCTGAGTCCAGGAGCTCGGGTTCAATGCGGGCTTCTGATAGAATCCGTATGGGTTGGTATGAGGCGATTCGGGAAATGTCCGTTGTGGGACAAAGGTTTGATGTTGAACAAAAGAACATGAAAACTTGTGCGCGGGGTTTCCCCGCCCCCAAAAGTTTTGTTGGGCCGGGATTTGCCCGCACAGCCGCTCGGCTGGGGTCCGTCAAATGTCAGTCACTTTTGCCCTCCGGAAACCATTGCCAGAAAAGCCAAAAGCATATCTCTACAGGCGGCATTCTTTTAATATAATTGTCACCATTGGCCTCCTACCCTTGTTATTCCTTTTCAGGTGTCCTGCCTGCTGTCTCTGCAATCCCACCCGCCACTCCTCATTCTATTCTTAACACAGTGTGGCCCAGCCTGTTCCAACAACATGGCAGACTCATCAGAATCTCAAAAGACCTACGTTTCCGCCGGTGAAGCTCGACGTCTCGTTGAAGACATCCTCAAGGGTAACGGCGTGTCTTCTGAACATGCCGTTGTAGTTGCTCGCTACCTGGTCGCCGCCGACCTCCGAGGCGTCGACACGCACGGTATGAACCGTATCCCGTCATACATGGAAAGAATTCGCCAGGGAGTCCTCAACGCCACCGCTGTGCCCGAGTTAAAACAAGTCACGCCTGCTGTCGCTCATGTCGATGGTAAGAACGGATTTGGCTTCGTTGCGGCTAATATTGGTATGGCCGCTGCCATCGAATCCGCCAAGACGTTCGGCATTGGCATGGCGAGCGTTTCTCATTCGAATCACTTTGGCATGAGCGCATGGTTGGTGCAGCAGGCTCTTGATGCGGATATGATGAGCCTTGTTTTCACCAACTCAAGCCCTGCGTTGCCGGTCTGGGGTGGCAAGAGTAAACTCATGGGAGTCTCGCCGATAGCATGTGGTGCACCGGGCAAGGATAAGCCTTTCATTCTCGACATGGCCCCATCGGTTGCTGCCAGGGGCAAAATCTACAAAGCCAAGAGACGTGGTGAGAAGATCCCACTGGACTGGGCCCTCGACGGAGAGGGACGGCCGACAGACGACCCCGCTGCCGCTTTAGAGGGCGTCATGCTTCCCATGGGCGGCCCCAAGGGCTCAGCGTTGTCGATTATGATGGACGTCTTCTCGGGTGTTCTTTCAGGGTCTGCTTTCGCTGGTCACGTCACAAACCCATATGACCCTTCGAAGCCGGCAGACGTTGGCCACTTCCTTGTGGCGATCAAGCCGGACCTGTTTATGAGTCTGGACGACTTCCGTGAGAGGATGGACTATCTGTACCAACGCGTTGTTGGTTCTGATAAAGCGGCGGGGGTTGATCGTATCTATTTCCCCGGAGAGATTGAGCAGTTGAATCAGCAAGAAAGGGAGAAGTACGGCATACCCTTGGTGCGAGCTGAGGTTGACGCGCTGAATGAGGAAGCAACACGGGTCGGAGCCCAACCACTGTCGCCAATAACCCCAGCGTAATGAACGAATTTAATTTACATTTCTCTGACCTTCATGCGTGATCCTAATCCACAACTGCTCGAATGATGCATTGGCATTAACCAGCAGGTGCACCGTGTGCTCCCCGCATTTTCAAAGGCATTCGCTGTGTATTCGTGCCTGCCACTGCCCGTAGACAATGTTATGAGTGGATAGCCTCCTTTGCATCGTAGAGATCGCAGCTCTAAGCGACGGCGCTACGAGGCTAGAAGAAACGAGCAGCTATGCTGTTCATGCTGTTTTCGACGAGCAGGGACACTAAACTTTATTTGAATAGTCCTCCGGATTGCTAGGGGTAACGATTTCCGAGCACATAGATGTGCATCACCTTGGACCGACGGTTCCATGGCCGTCTTGCCGGGAATTGGATTATTCCAAATGCCGAAGGGATATCAAAGACGCCGCCTACTTTGCCAATGCAAAGAAGTTGGGACTACAATCTCCGTGGGGTTTAACACGGATGTTATTACAGTCGACGGGAATCGACCAAGAGCCTTCGCAATCAGATGTCGCTCAGACGCAAGTGCCCCCTGTAGTAGTTTGACTATGTTCATTAAGGAAGTTTCCAACGAAGCTAGTGCATGCCACACCTTCGAACTACAATGTAGAGGACGGCATCCTAATAACTCCGTATCATGGCTTGTTATCCCACAGACTCGTACCCTTAAAAAATCTTTCCAAGCTTGCCAGGAATGAAATTAATGGGAAGACTACAGGTCTTTCCGCCGGCGTTTGTACAACCGTTAAGGCCGTGTCCTCGCAACTTATCCCAGGATATCGTGTCCCTTTTCTATCTACGTTAGGCATCCTTGTTCATAGACGGACAGTTCGGACAGTGGTCAGCGCCAAGGCTACAAAGGGTGCGGATGCGAGTACAAATTGCGGGCCTTGGCACGTGTGATACGAAGAAAGGAAATACAACTTCGCTGGATTTGTAAAGAGCATGATACCTTATGGTATCAACGTGAAGGTACAAGCGGAGTTGTCCGCTCTGCTACAACAAAGTATCATCATTTTAATACCGGCCAGGCCGAATATGATGTACTCTGTCGTCGGCGTAGGGCGCACTGGCTAGCGGGTAACTACTGCTTCACTTTAGCGACAAAATTAATCTAAATTAAGTTCCATAGAGTGTAAGTTTCCAAGTAAATGAGGGAGAACACTCCCAATCTAGTCTAGACTAAGAACAACAACGGCAACGAACAATATTATATAACACTACGCGATGTTCTTCGACGCGAGCTACCAACTCTGCTTACCCTTGTCAAAATTCGCATTAACAGGCACTCCAATACACCAAACCTTTACCACAGTTCTTAGAGAAGCTTATACAACGCTCAAAATGGCGATCAAGCTGCTTCACTGTCTCATCCTCTCATTGTAAGCATGCGCAGTCAAGCACTGGAAGTGCTTGTTTGCTGACTGCTTTATAAGTGCCCTTTCCGCCCCTGTGTTGGCGGTCCCGGGAAACAGACTGACCTGTAACGCTGCCGGAACCAAGCCGTTTTTCTGCGCAAATAGCGGCCCCGGCACAAACGCTGAGGGTTATACCAAGAGTTGCTGCGGCGGAGGAATTGTTTACGACAACGACCCCGTCGGGCCGATTGTGAGTATTACACTCATGTCCGCGTTTTCTAAGCATGGACTGATCAAGTACATATAGTGCTGTACCCCTAATACCCCAGCTGGCACGGGTAACTTCAGGTCTTGCTGTACTGCGAGTGGGAGGCGCAACACACTGGTGGTTCCGTTGTAACCAGGCTAGTAGCCTTCGAAATGACTCTCGTGCTTGGAGCCCACGGAGATTATACTTTCATGTTATATATCAAAACACACCTTTAGCAGAGCCAAAAGTCTCATCTCTGGTATTTGTTCTCAGACACAAAGAAGCGGCGGAACCAAGCATGCCTTCGTGTTTAAGAAGGATGCTTTGCCACACGTCAAAATGTGGCCATGAGCTAAAATATGAAACACGCTGGTCTAACACAGTGCTAAGCACACTAACCGTTGCAAATCTGGAGGGGAAAATCAGATCTAGAAAAGCAATAATAAATGGGTTCGAGTATCGGTCGAATGCTCCTTATTATGCTCTGCGCTGGCTGATATTGACTGAGTAACATCGTATCCACATAGAAAACAGTCCTGTCTTCGTAAATGATTCTTGCCGACGTAAACCGGAGTTTATGCGCACAAGATTGATGCCACTTCGTTGTCCGATTACGCCAGCGGCGCAACACTTGCGAAAGCAATTGCAAACGTATTTTCCGGGTGTCTTTACAGATCATTGCAATTTCCATCAAAAAGCCTAACAAGCCCCAAATTACAGCTTGCTAAGATCTGCCCCAGAGATTCTCTTTACGCCATCCTTGTCCAACCCGCTGGGATCTGCCCATAACCTTCCTTGAACACCACCTTTATCCAAGGCATCGAGCCCCGCCGGGATGTCGGCAAAAGGAACCTCCTTCAACTTAGGCGTTATCAACCCACTTGCCAAAAGCTGCAGGACCTCCAGCAAGTCATCTCTGCTGGCGCCAAGCGAGCCGATCAGAGAGATGCTTTTGATAACCAAAGCTGGACTCGGGATAGCGATCTCCGCAGAGCCCAGGCCAACCACAATAACTTTTCCACCTTCCTTTACTTTCTCGAGAGCAGAGTGCGTGGTTGACCCCGTTCCAGCGAAATCGATCAAGACATCAAACTCAACACCGATGGCATCGTGGATGCTCTCGTAGCATCCTTTGGCTCCCAGGCGGCTGGCTTCGTCGAACTTGGCTTTGACAATATCGATGGCGTAGACTTCGGCACCTCGGAGCACGGAAAAAGCAACGGCTTGCATTCCAAGGCCGCCTATTCCGATGATCCCCACCACCAGCTCAGAGCGGGCCTTGGCTTCGGTGACTACAGCGTGATACGCCGTGGCCATCGCGTCGGTCGCGACCGCAGCTTGGGCAAACGTGACTCCATCTGGGATCCGAACTATTCGACAGACATGCGCGACCACGTACTCGGCGTATCCCCCGTCGTCCCCGAGCCCAACAGCTAGGGTCAAATTCCGCTCCTCGATCGGATGAGCGATCTGAGCTACGGCAACGCGATCGCCCGTTTGATAACCCACCACATCAGGACCAATTGTCTCGACGACGCCAGATATTTCATGACCCAGTGTAATGGGCCGCTTGGCCGCCCAGTCATCGGTACCCCCGCGTATAACGTGGCAGTCTGAATGGCAAAGCCCGGCCGCCTTGACGCGGATCTGAACGTAACCGGGGCCGGGAGTGGGAATAGGCACAGTGCGAAGCTGCAGGCCCTCTTTGGGGTTGTTGTATTGGAAGGCTTGCATATTGTGATGTCGCGGTACTTCGTAATCGCTGAAAGAATGTCTTCTGTGTTGATCTTGCCAACCCGCGTTGGTGAATGGATGGAACGCGTTATTATTCCCATGTCAGCTTTTCCCCCTCAACTGCAGCACCAATCTCCGTTCTGACAAAGCATGTATCAGTGACGTACAGCTAGATTGCCAAGCAGTACTAACAAGCATGTCGATAAAGGATCGATCCAGCATAATTTCCAGAAGCAAAAAATGCCACTTCCACCGCAAGAGTCGGCTCGGACACATCAAGGGATTATGTATATAGACGGAGATTTCCAAAATAAAATTGCGACTTCCTCGAATGAAATCATAACGTATCGCATCTAAACACTGCAACATGTCGTAATGTCGTGAGGAATCGTCAGATTGAGAACCCAGGGTGATTAGACTCAAGCCTCGTAGTCCTCGGAAACTACGTGGGAGTAAATTAGGCAGCACCACCCCTACCCACAGACCCGATGCAGTGAGCAGTCTGCGGGTAGATAACGAGCCGAGGCCCGGGCATTATTTGCCCATAAAAAGGGAGTGATTACGTTACTAAGGTACCGTTCAGTACCAACACCGGTAGTTAATGGAAAACGCATACACTACACAAACCTGCACTTGGATGTCAGACCAATACATGCCGTTAATATTCGCAAACGTGGTGAAAGCGGCGGATGATATGCAATGAGGGCAGTGTGAGAGCACGAAAAGATGAGAGTGCAAGAGCGGTTGGTTTACGGCCATCAATAGTTAGCCGGACTTTTTGACAGATAAATAGATATAAAACCGAGCACTTTGAGGCTGAGTACACAATTCAGGATGGCACATAGGCCGACGGGTAAGCGGGCCTGCGATCCTGATATTTGTTTCCTGATTACTGATAAGTCATTTGCATTGAGACTTTGCAACTCAACTTCCGTTCCCCTTACGCCGGCTACCTCAGCTTCTGCTAGCGTGTGACCACCTCTGAAACCCATGATTGCAACAAGTGCTCTAGCAGAAAAGTTCACTGTTCAGGGAAAGGCTAATCGGATTGGGAGGGTACGCTGCCGTAGCTCTTTTGGTCCGAAGCTTTTAAACTTGGAGACGAATCTGGCCTCGGTGGAATAACACTACACTTACCCCCTTCTGGAATATCCTATCCCAAAACTGGACCGAATCCATTCTCAATGCTCTCGGGCGGAAACTTCCCGTCTACAGATCATTCCATGTTCCGATTGGACAGGGTATTGGCGCCATGAATCGAACAAAGATAATCGACAACTTCCAAATTTCCTTCGAAACTGCAGCAGGGCGAGTCAGAATCGAGGCGCGCATTCGGTTAAATACCTTTAGGCTTTCTTATCGTGTCTTTGATTACACTTACTATTTCCTCAAAACTGCATTTCCCCTCACTGATTTCCACAAGAAAGACCTTAACTTGTTCATCGTTTCCTTCGTCCATGTCTCTTCTACTCGTGAGATGCCCGAGTCTTTGAAGCGGCTCGCAATCCCGTAACATCTGGCGATTGAAGGCATGAGCAACTATACCGGCCCAGTCGGGGCTTCCTCGCCACCGTCAGGTGTGACTCCGAACTTTGAGAACCCTCACGATGTAGGACGGACAACCAACATCATATGGCTGAGCATCATGGCTGCGATTGCGACAGTCTTCGTCGGAATAAGGGTGCACGCGAAGATCTCCTTACATGTAAACAATCCAATGCTTCTAGAAGACTGTAAGTGTTCCCGTATTTGCAAAATATCTCCGGCTCACAAAGCTGAAAGGTCGTCACAGGGACATGTGCAATCGCATATGTGAGACGATTTTCCTCACGAAAAGCAAGCAGATTTTGCTTTTTAATACTAACTTGGTTAGGTTTTGACCATGCTGTACACAGCTGCCATACTAGTCAGTATGTTTATGGAAGAATCAATGTATTTTGATTGTCGTGTCTAATAGCAAAGTGACGCATTATGGCGAAGGTTACCACGTGTGGGAAGTAAAGAAGGAGGATTACCAAGGATTCATGAAGGTATGTGTCCAAATTCTCCACTTGAACACTCAGACATACCTGAGCTTATAGATTTCGTTCCATAGTGGCTGTACGGAAGCTCTCTCGTCTACTGCCCTGCGGCCTATTTCACCAAAGTAACCCTCCTCCTTCTTGAGGCACGAGTGTTTTCTGTTTATGCACTCGTTGCGCAAGGGATACACATATTCTCAATCATGCTGCTACTCTGCTATGTTCCTCTACAGATACTCAAGACAGCCATCTGTATACCCATATCGGCCTTCTGGAACCCTCAAACGCCTCATGCGACCTGTCTCAGTCAGCGGGTTATCTTCATTGCTGATCTAATCGTTGCCATCGTTAGCGATGTTGTCATCCTTCTCCTTCCGATACCATTGTTATGGAGACTTCGAGCACCAATGCTCAAAAAGCTGAAAGCATTCGCGCTGCTCGGTGCCGGTGGCATTGCCGCGGCCACGACTGTGTACCGATTGTACCTGGCAATCTCGTTGCTGTCATCTGAAGACATGACGGCGGATTTTGTCATTTTTGATCTATTCACGTTAGTCATGCACCTAAGAAGGGGTGTTTGTTATTGTTGAAACTGACTGATAGTAACTAGTGCGTTGGAACTCGTAATCGGCATCACTTGCGCCTGTTTACCGTCGTTTAATATGCTCTGCTACGAGCGAACCAAAAGAACGAGAACAAGCCAAGACTAAGCGGAAGTTTGCGACTAAAAACAAAAACTCCCATGGCTGAATGTAGCTAATGCAAGTTGGTTAGATCAATTTTGGCCCGTACTGGTTCAGTGGTTCATCGCGTGACCCCTCCACGTTCCCCCTTTCCGTAATCCGGCTCATGCCGCGAGCTCAAATTCTTGAATGCTTTCGGGTGTAGTACCAAGTCCTACTACCTCGTTTCTGGCGGCGGTCCAGCGCAAGTCCATTTCAAGATACACCACACAGCACGCGTGATTTTCGATAAAGTAGGGGACAATGATCGAGGAGACAATGCTCCGGATGGAAGTCATAAAAAGACTTGGTCGCCTACACCAACACTAATTTTCGCCTTGAGCGTACCGTTGACCCTACGATAAGGCAATATCTCTGATAGAGCCTCAGTAAGAATTTGAACATAAGAACCTAATGGAGATGTCCGGCTTTTACATTCAATCCTGGTAGGCCCAGGTCTTAATTTTCTGTACTGACGAAAATGAGAAAACACTAATCGAACCCAGAACATGACAGAGCTTTCCGGCGAGCAATGCATGAGAGAATTATTTCTCAACCGAGTCACCGCATACTCTGTGATGCCCCTTTGCTCCAGGGAGCGTCGTCAAAACCATCGCACCAAAACGCCCCAGCGCATGAACCCCTGTTACAGGGCGGCGGAGCCACGCACGTATCTAGCTCGAAGTCAAAGGCCACGACGGAGTCAGGAGCTCCCCAGCATCGATCGTCCCTCCAAAATGCCATCTTGGCGTCGTCTCCGCTGGTACACTTGGCGTTAGCGAAGACCTTCCAGTCTCGTGATGTTGAAAACCGGATGCACTTGTCAGCATCCACCCTCAAGAATGTCGCTCCCTTCTCTGCTCCAATCTCTTTTGAACCCGGCTTCAAGTCCTTGCGGGGACACGCATCAAGACTGAAGATGGCTCTCTTATCCGTCACATCCCTTTCTTCGCCGGCGGTGCCGTTTCCACCGCACCAGAACATGTAGCTAGTATCGCGAGACATGTCGAAACTCATACAGTTATGAAACGTCTCCCGGTAGGTTCCCTCGATTTTGGACGGCCAGCCGATACATTCGCTGTTATGCCAATGAGCCAGACGCGCGGGCTTGCCATCGGGACAGTTGGTCCCAATATAAGGGCGGATTTGGTGATGCTGGGGAACCTTGACGCAAGTGTCTGCTTCGACGAAGAAATATGTTGGGGGCCTGGTGGGGTCTTTCCACTGACCTGCGGATCTTTCCGAGGTGCCGCACACAATGTGGGACAACATTGCAGATCGATGGCTAGGATTTGCTTGCTCGATGCTGTCTGCGGGCGTTTTGGGAGCTTCAGAGGGCCTTCCGTCACAGTAAAACATCGTTCCCCAGGCTTTCCCCGTGCCTCCCCTTTCCAACGCGACCTTAGTCATGTCGATGCACGTCGCTAAAGTTTTGTCATCGACATCGATAAGACCGTTTTTGAGTGTCATGTTTCCATCATTGCATGTGTACTCCATGGCTGAAGGAAAGTCGTTCGATGCACCGGTATGTTCGTACAAAGCCAGCCGCGCCCTGGTTCCATCGGCACAAATGGCAGGAACCATAACCTCGACTGATCCGACACCCCACGGTGTGACATCCCAGATGCAGTTGTCCGGGTTGAGCACCCTTGTTGATCCCATGTTTCCAAATGAATTATGACAATCACCTGGCCTGTGGAAACGTACGAGTCCGGCCCGCGGGCCAGGACGAGAAAGCTGAGGTCGCATCGACGGAGGTTTGGCTTCGACGTGGTGTTCCGTGCCGCCAGGTTTGTCATCGCATCGGAAGATCATTGACCAATAGTACGACGGAACGGGAAGTGCGTCCTTGGACCATAGACACTTGCCGGCGATGGTCCCGTCGACGGGCAGTGCCATGGCATCGCCGGTGCACATCCTGTTCGGGTAGAACATCATGTTTGGCTTCGAACCGTCAGAGCACTCCGGCTCTCGAAGGATCTTGAGGTTATCCCTGACATAGTATTCTCCAGAAAGGCAGACGCCGGGTGCCAACTCGATTTCTTTTGTTGGGCCGTCATCCAAGCACGTCGGGATGGTGACATTGAGGTCCGCGAGGTCGTCAGGGAACGTCCGTGAGGCGGCATAAAGCACTATTTTGGCAGAAACATCCTGTTCGGTCTTGACCAGGGGCTTTTGCTCTGCCGCGTCAGGCCGTACCGCGGTGAAGAGGCAGGCTGCTGTGCAAAGCATGTGTAGATGGCGGAGGGCCATCTTCGCTTATTTCGACGTTGCTCAGATGGAGGTTTGCGGAAGTTGAAAACGCGAGGGTGGAAACGATCTAGATATTACTTGACATGCTGCGTAGTTAGTGCGGCTGCCTTGATTCCCTTAACCGCCGAGTGTCATCAAGCTGCTGTGCCGCAAAGGATTCGTATTGAACCATGCTTGCCCCATTAGCGCCAGCGCAATTGTGTTCCCGAGGCCTTCTTTCCCTAGCTTTTGGGCAGATTAGTTAATGACCAAGCTCCTTGGCAGGCTAGACAGGAAGGCGTTGCCTATGTGTCTAACGACCGATGACATAAACCCGGACCTTGTACTACTACGTAGTAAGTGACATTTTGATGCTTGAGCAGTACTGAGAAGCTCCTCGGCTAATTAGCCGAGTGATATTTTCATCACCCCGAACTTCGGGGTGGCCCATCGAGAGCCGCACACAGTTGTCCATCTGTAAAGCATCCCACAGGAGACTTCAGCCAGCCTTACATTAAACACATTTGTGGAACAAAGATGCCACTCCGGGATGAAGATGCATTCACCTCACTAGACATTAAGCTAACAAGATTTAAACCTATTGTAAAACCGCAATGGCAATCATGGTTTTAAGCGGCCTGGGACAGTTTGCGGAGCGCTGAAGCTTAGATACGAAGATGGTTCATACTGGGATGTCCCTTGATGGACACTTCCATTGTCAGAAACGACTACTGCCATTTTGAGATACAACTTTGAGCATGTCGGCGACTTGACCTGGCTTGAGTGCCAGATAACCATCAGGCGGAAATCGGATTGCTCGGGTGTCCGATTCGCGAAGCGAACAATTTAAGCGCCTCTTGCGTCATGGTCTTCATTCCGCTTCCGGATGTTGAGATAATCAATGTGCACGGGTCAGCAATAGTAGTATTTGGTGAGGCCCGACCCTCGCGCACGTAGCAACAAACGCGAGCTCTCGGGGGGTTTCGTGCGCAACATCCACATCCCTCGTAAACATTAGATTCTGCTCCATACGTCCGGGGGCAGCATGGTCAACATCAAAGCTGCCGCACGCGCGGCCATCACCGCGTACGGCCTTGCGACAGAGCAAGGCGGCAACAATTCCGTCCCTTTAAGGCACGTCGCTGAGTCGCTGGCATCCTTCTACCTCGGGAATTTCACCGCCTTTACGCTCGGCGGCGTCGCAACCCTCGAGAACGGCGACATCGCATCTGCGGGCGTTCTCAGACAGCTGCAGCAACTCAATCAGAGCGGTCTCGGAACAGACATCCGGCTTCGAAAAGGCACTGTCGACGTCGTCTCTAATCAGAGCGCCTTGTGCTGGGTCACATGGGAGATTCTGCCTCGAGAAAGAAAAGTCGAACCGTGGAGCTGGACAAACTTGTATGGGTTCCGGTTACAGCAAGGGCGGAGTAATGGGCTTGACGGCGGATGGGAGTACACCAACTCTGACCAGGAGTATCAGACGTTGTTGGAGAGGGTGCCCGACTTCTTCACAAAGAAGAATTGAACGGATTGACTTGTAAATTAATGTGTATGTGAGTTAGTACATTATGAAGGTGCTGACATTAAACCTTTCGCCCACCATTTCCATCGCGAAACCCCCGTCGAGAACCTGCTAACATGGTTCATGTTCTCAAGTGCATTACAACAAGACGGCTCCCATAGCAACGCCGGCCACCAGTCCGAACATTGAGACGCCGTTCGGGGCAGCAGCGTTGGGGACGTTGGTGGCTCCTGAAGTGGCAGCAGACCCAGCAGCACCGCTGCGGCTGGCCTGAGTGCCGGACCGGGACGCCGTAGACGTTGTGAAAGTAGCATTGTGGTTCCCCGGAGCAGGAGCGGTGCTGATGAAGACGGCGCTGGTGGTGATGGTCTCGGCCGACTGACTTCCGGTCTGTGTCTCCCCTTTCGCCGATTCGCTTGCCTCACTCTCGGACTTCTCAGAAGCAGCGGTGCTTTCAGTGGCGCTCTTAGTGGTAGCGGGAGCAGGAGTGGTCACCGATGCCTCAGTCGTTGCGGCAACGATAGGGGCGCTTGTCTTGGACGGGAGGAAAGACGGGGAGTACGTTTCGGTGCCCTCGTACAAGGGACAACCGGGGACGGTAGTTTTGGGCGGAGCGCGGCCGCCGCCACAGTCGAGGGCAGCACAAATCTCACCCGTGCCGGGAACATAATAGATGCGGGTTGCGTACGGGGTACCGCCGTTGCTGGGCGTGACGACCGAGTCGGAGGAAGTGCAGCCGGTGAGGTCAGTCTTGGCCAGAACTGTTGCTGCCAGGACGGCGACAGAGGTGAGGAGACTGATGGACATTTTGTTTTATTTCCGAGCTGTATGATGATTTGGAGATTTGGACTGTTGGTGATGATGCAGCTATGCTATTGGTTTTCAAAGGGCTTGATTGAAAAGAACGTGATTTGAACGAGTGTATAAGAGCAGCGCTTGATCAAAGAGTAGGAAGGCGAAGCGGACTTTAAGACTCTGATCAAAGATGCCCCTAATCACAAAGGCTCTTGTCTCGTCCTAACGGTTTGTTCTCATAACTGATCCAATGATGCCCGTGGAACGGTCCTTGGGCGGGTCTCTGACGGGATTCGCGCGCCACCTCATCTCGGAAGGTGTCCTAGCGGCCTATTAAGGCCATCCTCCCATCACCCGATTCAACGGCTTCGTGATGTGGTGGCTGAATAAGCTGTTTCGTATCTGCCGGTTGCCCGAAGCAATTGAATTCTTATTGAGGCGCTGATTCATCAGATGCGAGGAAGAAAAGAAAAGCTCTTCTGGTAAGACAACGAGCCAGTCAATGCTCAGGAAGTGCCGAAAACGTCGGAACTGCGCCGCCTCCTTGCTGGCTTTTCGCCCGGTCTAGAATAGGGGGAAGCGGCAGACACCCGTCCTAGCTTACTAGGATGATGATCCTTGGTGTGTTTACTTTTCACTCTTTCCTTGCTTTCTATGCATTGAGACTCCTGTTTGCTTTGACAGTATTGCCTGTTAATCTTGCAGTAGCAAACAATTGACGATCTTGTACGTCAATGAAGCCCGTTTGTGCTCAACCTGAAAACGCCATTCCAACTGGTCTGACAAGCTTGTGGCAAGTCTGTGCAAACGCCTAGGATCGAGGTTAATAGACCATTTGAAGAAAACAACCCCGGTGGCATTTTGTTTCTCTTGACAGTCAGCGACACTAGTTCATGTTCCCAACTGAACGCAGACAGAGTCAAGAGCCCAAGAATCGATCACAACTACAGAATGAGTGGAACGATGATGAGTAGCTACATAGAGACACATGCGTGGCTGAATTACAACAGACCAACGTCCTGTTTGAAGTCCCTCAACCATTCGGGAATGTCCGCAGGCGTTTGGTTCCAGGGGTCATCGCTAGAGGATTCTCAATCAGCATATACACAGGTATATCCATTAGCGTCTCGGAGGCAAACGAGGCCTGGCTGCTCACGCCGAGTTCGCAGCGACAAAGCAAGGGTAGCACCTACTCGTCGTACAGCATCCATCTGGCTTGATGTCGAAGCTCCTCGTCGCTTGGCACATGCATATTCGGGTTATTGGGTGACATTGTGCTTGCTACAAACCGCGACAATTCTCTAGAAAGCCGTCGGTATCTGTTGCAGTCGTTGAGGAAAAAGGGCATAGCCCATACTCCTCTGGGACGATCACCTCCATGGAGTGAGAGGCCTGACCCAACGAAGAGTGTCTTGGCCATTTCCATGCGCATATAAGAGTCCTTAAATGCCGTTGACAGATTATCAGTGGGTTGGTCAGAATACGATGATGGTCCTGCGGGACAAGAAAAGGTTGCTGGTGCTGGCAGATCAAACATTCCGGCCTCGGACTCAATGTTCGCCACCCCTCGGGACCTCAGCAGCCTTCCAGCTTCTCCAGACAACTGCCCTAGGTCCGCGAGCTCACCGTAGAATAGATCCATTTGATCATTTTGCGAGGTGCTCGACGAAACATGGCCCTGACTGGCAGCATCAAAGGACAAGAGCTCTCCCCTTAGCCGTATCGGACACAGCCAGGCTGTTGATTCCCAGATTTTCCTAACTAGAAAGCCAACAAATCGTCTCGAAGGATTTGTCGAGCATGATTCAACACGACTAAGGATAGCACATGCTTCTTTCTGGAGGTCTTCATCGGAAACAGTTAGGCCCAGGGCCGCGTGCATGCCGATAAATCGACAGAGCTGAGACTCAAGCTCGCAATCTTCAAAGATATCGGCTTTGCCGTTAATCTTCAGTTGGCTCATTCGCAACTTTGCCAGTTGATTCATGGGGCGCATTCTTGCTCTCTCAGCGACCTCGGTCGAAGCCATGAACAAATCTCTTAGCCATGAATTGGCCGTCGCAGGCGAATCCGGGGAGAGAATCTCGGCACCAAATATTATGCTGCATCCTTCGTAGGCCACGTTTTCGTCTGATGGCAGGTTTTCGTAAGACTCAAAGTAGTTGCGCACGTAGTATTCGATCTCCAGCTTTAGTAATTCATAGGCGCTCGCTGGGGAATCGGCTGGCCCGATACCGGCACAGAAGGGCAAAGGCGCATTCTGTTCGAATTGAATGAGATCTGTGTCGCGAAATCAATAACTTGTTATCAAATTAATTTTCACCAACAAAGGTATAAAAAAAGGGGGGGCAAGGCGTACACGGAGGCATGGCATTGTCCAACATCTTTGCTATTGAGGACTCAAACCCCCAATCTCCTTGCCAATCCGCTATTGTGCTACCATTTTTGAAGTGGTCCGCAAGGTGATCCCCACGCTGCGACCAAGTTTCCAGGTTGATGCCGCAAAAGCCGCACCTTGACCGAACTTCATCGCTTGTGACTTTCCACTTGTCCATCCACCGTGTCATCTGCTTGGTTCTATGCACGAGTTTCAAGTGCTGCCGTAGATGGTCTTTCCGATAGAATGTCCGCTCTTCAATAGGTCGATCCGAGCAAGCCGCCTGATGATGACTATCAAGATGGGCTTGATCAGGATCGACCGCGTCACAAAAGACGCAAATCATGCCTTTATCAGGGTTGATTTCAGCCGCTCCTCGTGGTGAACACACCCATTCCTCGAGTGACAGATGGAGAGACTTCTCGTGACGCTGCCAATCGTACTTCGTCTTGAATGTATCGGCGCAGAACGTGCATTGGTAAATGCCACGTGGTTGTCGCAAATTTGGTCGCCTGCCCTTCTGTATCTTGGTTATCGCTCGTCGTCTCCGTCGTACGACATCTCGCTTAGTTGGTTCTGGCAGGCCTGTCGACCTGTTGGAGTCGTAGGAGTATGCAGAAGCATTCGACTTTGAACCCCTGCTTGAATGGGACGTTATAACGCTGCTGTTGGATGATCCATTGCCCGATGACCTGTCAGAAGATCGGGAGCGACTTGCATGAGGCCCCAAGCGTCTTGAGGACGCGGCGACGGCGCGAGAAATGTCCGATACCAGGGCAGGTTCGTGCTCGGGAGGTGAGTTTTCCCATCGTTGCATGGGACTCATGTGTTCGAAAGGCATAGGTGTTGGTCGTCGGAGAGGTAAATCCAGAGGTCCCGAAGCAGAATCCGGATTATGAGATGATGAAGACTTGCTGTGATGAGATTTCCTTCGTCGGCGGGTGTTTGCGAACCAGTTGGACAACTGCTGCTTGCTCAACCCCGTCTGCCTCTGTAGACTCTCAAAATCTTCCGGTGCTGGGTACGGATGTCTTTCGTGGTTGTCGAACCAGATTCTGAGGGTTTTGATGGCTGCGGAAGTAAATCGACCACCAACTTTGCCAGGCGCATTTTCAATTCTTGCGGTTGCCTCGATTAGAGATGTCTGGTTGGAATCGCCATCTTCGACATCTTCGGCCAAAGCCACACCGCCGGAAAGACTTGAAGACGGCGAGGCGGCTTCGTGTGTGAGGGATTGGAAGTCGATAGAATCTGTGGTTGTCCGCAAGTTCACAAGCTCAACCTTGTGGCTAGAAGCGTCGAGGTCCAAAAGGTTGATTTGGTGCGAGGCAAAATAGCTGCATTCGTCTGACTGTTCGGTTGCGACGGCTTGGGTCTCGCGGAGACTGACGAAAGTCCTTCGGTCTTCCATGATCTTACAATTTCCCCTTATTTTCCTTTACGTTCAGAGCCTTCCGACCAGAGCGGTGAATCCGGTCATACTTTGAGTGTCCTGGAGATGATCAGAGGACACTTATGCGGATGAACCAACCTTATTATGCATGGGTTGAGTGTCGTGTCAGCACATGGTAATCGGGATGGCGGCGTTATTTGAAGGCCCAAGTGCCCTGTCTGGGTACATCCATGGCAGGTTGTCAAATAAGGGCGGAGGCTTGGCACGGACTAAGGTAGCCCGTGCATGATGTGGACGTTGTCTACCGTAGTGGAATCACACAATCTTATCGGCCAATTAGCCCCATCGTGCGTTCAAGTTTCCTCTTGGACACTTTACTCAATTTCTGGCGGTTTCTCTCCTCGACAAACTGGCCCAACAACGAAGGTAGTACTCCGTAGTAGCTCAAAGCTCCTGTCACCCAAGAGTATATGTGGACATCTCCCTGCCTCCAACCTACCTTCGGCAGAACGAGATCGGCCCGGCGAAAATGTATAGTACGTATCAGCAACACAACAGGGATCTCATAACTCCTGCTCTACCACCACTCCTTCTCATAAGACCATTAAATCAAAGATGCTGGGGAGATGGTCCACGGCAATGGACGGCGACGGCGCGAAAGACTACATAACAGAGACCGGAGAGACAACGCGAGAGAAATAGAACTACAACAGCCCTTGTATCAGTGCTTTGATATTGGAAGAGGGGCATGGTCGTCGTGTAAGGGTACCAACTGCACTTAGCAAAATTCTAGCCTACTTTGCTCGTTGCCAATTTGTATAGCCTAGCGGTTGAAATTGTCACGTTCTCTTCTACCCTCCAAGTTCCTCTACTCCCTTTCTTTACTTGGGAGCAACACGAAGACGCATCTCAACTGCACTATTCCCGCAAAGTGCTAGAGCGGAAAATCTTTTGCTGATCGTTCTGGATTATCTAATGCGATACATGGAACTGGGTACGAAGACAGGTTGAATTTTACCCGAGCAAGGCGAGGATGTTGTTCTTACTACTTAAACTCAAGAATGGTTACCTAGTGGGCAAAACTTGAAGGAGCATCCCTTCGCTCAAACACTGTACGGGACGGCTCTGTATCTGGAACATTTATGAGATATACCAGTGAACCAGAAGTAGTAGGAAAACTTCAGATTCTGTGAAGCCACTCGTCACTCTGTCTCTACCTATGCAACGTAATTGAAGTTCCTCATGACTCTCGTTTAAGCTACCGAAGCGACTTCAGTCCTGAGATTGGCCTCCTCCGCATCGATACCCCTGAACTCGAAATACTTTGTCCATTCTGGGTCATCCACGAGCTGCGGTACAAGCTCCTTTTCAAAGGCGATTTGCAACTCGATCCCCTCGTCAGCACCGGCCGGTCCGTTGCGGGGCGGATATACGATAGCTAGGCCTTCTGACACCGTGTCGAATAAGTGGCGGAAGGCGGTGGGCCTGCCAAAGCCGAAGTCGGCCGTGCATACGTCGGCATCCCGCCAGTCAGTGATGATCAAACTCATGGGCGGGAAGGAGTTGACGCGGACAGACAAGGCTGACTTGTTTCTTATAGGAGCAAGAACTTGCAACGCGCTGTCCAGCACATCGGCGGTGACGGAGTTGGTCATCTGACGTGTGTAACTTGCTAGTTTGGACAGTGGCGCATCCGAGATGATCTCGGCCGACGTCAGCTGCGGCACGGCAGACGCGGCGGACATGGCGGCGAAGAAGCAGTTGCCTTGCATAAGGGGAGGCATAGGCGGGTTGTTAAGCCGCTTGGTCAGGTTGACACCCTCAGCCCATGTCGGGGTAGAAGCCGGGTCCGGCTTGTACACGGGCTCGCGAACTCGAGAGAATACGCGCCACATGAGGGCGGAAACGGCGTCATACGTCGAAATCCAGGAGCCGTCGTCGGTTGAGGCAGCCCTCTTGAGCTGAGCGGCCCTACTCTTGGGCAAATGGAAGATGAGAGATTGAGAGACTCTATGCCGAGGGTGCCGGTCAGCCTGGGGAGGTGCGTCGACCTGCGAGTTCTTTGCGGCCAGAGAGGCGGTGAAGCGACTTCTATCCAGCGACTTGAGATCAAAGGAGGGAAAGTCAGTCTTGTTGATGATAGCGTAACAGTTTCCGGCCAGCAGCTTAGTGAAAGAGCCCCAGCCAGAAACGTCGTTACTGTAGTGGTGCGAGTGCATATTGAAAATAAGGCCGCCGCGTATGAAGTTGGCTTTGAACGAGGATATGACAGGGTTGACATCCGGATGGGCTTCCGGCTTCTCACCGTAGGTCATGGGGTCGTTACTTAGGACCTTAATGTTGCCAAGTACGGTCGAAACGAAGTTGGCAGCCTCAATCTCAGCAAAGGACGGGAACTTGGAGTCGGATGAATCTAGGTACTGGACGACAAACTTTACAGCACTGTCCTTCTTTTTGACAAAAGAATGGTGGCCGTCGTCGTCCCTCTCGATGGTGCCAACAAGATGTCTGGCCTGGCTAAGCGTTCTTCCCAGACCTTCCTTGAGCACTGCTGCGACGTTGCTGTGAAACATGGCATGTCAACAACTTTCCGTCGGGATGTATGGATCGCTTCAGTACACACCCTTTCTCCGCGTCTCCTACCTTGAAGAACAGAGCATAGTTGTTGTACGTCATTGCTGACAAGTAATCGAGGGTGGAGAGCTTGAAGCGCTCCTCCTCCGGATCATTCTCCCAGCCCAGGGGGCGAACCCATGATTCTTCGACCCTAGACATGGTAATTTTGACGCCAAGAACTTGTGACAGCAGAAAGCCAGAAGAAGAAACTGGGCAAAGTTTCAGAATTTGAATTTCTAATGTCCTTCTCGTTGAATGTAAATCTTATATTGCAGCCGAATGTTGATACCCCGCTGTACAACTCACGGCACATAACAATATCACATCGTACGATGCAACATGACCACACTTGCGGGGCAACGCGTTAGGAACTTTTGACCCCTGTTCCCCTGATCAAACGCCAAACTTCGCAAGATTCACATCCATATCAGGGGTGATGTCCCGTCCCCCGCAAACGACTCCACTTGTCCGACGTCTCGGCGATGTATTTTGCAAGCCACCCCGCCCCGAAGACATCACTTTGTGAGCAGATCATCCGTTGGGACATCCGCCAATCTCGCCCAGCTTTCCATTCATTGAACGTGTATGCGCAATGAGAATCCTCGAGTCAAGCTCGAGGTACTCCCGGTTCAGAGCCGTTCTTGTCTCAGATATTGTTGTCTGTCCAAGTAGCTAGGCTGGTGTGTAATACCGCCCTGGGATGAACTCTGGAAGCTGCCTGAATTACAATGGAATCTCCTTCCCTCAATTATTGTCTTGTTGTTTTGGCCTTTCTAGAGATCCATCTTCACAATGTTGGCTGTGCTAACGCTTCGAAAAAAAAAATACCATGGGGTGCTTACTTTGATGACGTACGTCTACGATACCGACATTGGTCTCGTTGTTTGCTACTGAGATATCTTACACCTGCGCTTCTTGACATCGTGCGCATTTTGGTAATGGGAACAGGAGACGTATCCGGTACTTGAACTTGCGGTGGGGGTATCAAAACCACGCTTCTTGCCCCCCAAGCAGGTCCATAATGTACTGTAGAGGTGGAAAATCATGATATGGTCAGTTTGTACAAGTGATAGGATGTGTTCGAGAACTCAACATTCCAACAACAGTTTATTCCTTAACATAGTTGGACCCCAGTATTGCACGAACCCGTTCGAGAAGCGTTTTTTTGGTAAAAGAAAAGCATGAAGCCACTAGTAGGCACGTAGGGATTCCAGCTACTTGATTCGGGGAACTACACTTAGTGATTCGCCTCTGGGTCCCGTGTGCTAGAGATGGATTATGTCTAACTCGCTGGCTTGCTAGCGTCTTGCAGCCCCTGTTTCACGGTGTTCGTGGATTCAGGCCATGAAAAACCCAAAGTTACCTGCCATTGGTATATAACTATAACTACAGCTATCGAGGTGATGGTACAGGGGCTGAATTTGTTGGCTGTGGAAGGCGGGGACGGGAACTGTTGATCCAAGCTCCAATATAGGATGCTGGTAATTGATAGGATTGTTGCACATGTCCCTCACGATGCGGAGTGAATAGATAAGGCCGTGATGAAGTGCATAATCACTGTATCGCCATGACCATGTCCATGGCTGGTCATGTCTTGCCTAAGTCTTCTGGAGATTCGAGGTAATAGTGGTCGTCTACTCCGCTCCGAAGCTGAATACGAAGCATAGAGCCTTCGCCCACGTGGTCCGGTTTCTCATCGAAGTCATAACGAGCATGTAGTCAGAGAAGCCGTGGTAGAGAAGGACAAATAAAGAACCGTGATCCCAGAACAGAACGATCTTCTGAGGTTATGTCTTGTGTCCTGCCGAGTAAAGCTTTTTAGATGCAATGACGAAACCACTTAAATGTGAGTTTAGGTATGACCAATGTTGCAGACAACTTTGTATCTTGACAGGACTGTGGAGGTTGAGTCTATTATGTCACATGTGTAGTCCTTGTCTTCATCTCGCCACGGGTAACAGCCTTAAAGAGGACGAAGCCAGTCACAAAAAGGGAGGAGCGGTGAACCTGACATTTGGTCCGCATTAAAACATGATTCTTTATTTCTTGGCTGGATTGAGCTTGGCCAAGAGCCTGCCTAGCTTGGCCTTGAGCATCGGACTTGGGCCTTCATCGGCCCCTACCAGTCTCCGAACTAAAATATTATACATACCGCCAAAAGCGAGTGCAATCGCCGTCGACGTAAAGATGATGACATTGTAGGGCATACTGAAATCGGGTGTGGGAAGGTTCAGCAGCATGGTAGTGGTTCGCGTGCTATGCGTACGCGGGCTCAGGGTTGTGATGACGGCCGCTGCAATGTCAAAGCCGCGGTTAGCGTCAGGAGGGTACTCTGTGTATCGCAGAATAGACTTTTCAAAGTCGTAGGTAAGGAAAACTGTAGAAGCAGGGGGGATGCGCATGCGCAATTCGAGCTGCGTGCCCCTGGCTCTATCGACAGCAGGACGGTAATAGATGTCTTCGATGATTGACGGT
The DNA here is from genome assembly GCA_001937105.1 of Colletotrichum chlorophyti. NCBI lineage: Eukaryota > Fungi > Ascomycota > Sordariomycetes > Glomerellales > Glomerellaceae > Colletotrichum > Colletotrichum chlorophyti. The sequence goes on along the minus strand of MPGH01000130.1, from coordinate 93,829 downwards.
TGAGAGCCCGAGGAACCCTCGATTCTTGCGTTGAGTGTGTGAAGGTAAACCCTCATGAACCATGGGAGAGACTCCATATAGATGAATTCGACCTCAGTGTCTTTGCTCGGGTTAGTCAGAATAGCCTGCATACCACCGTGTTCCTGGCCGTGTCCCGTAAAGCTACGCTCAGCATAAATAAGCGGCGTCGCCGGCTCGACATGCTCCTTGGAGGCGTCATGGCCTTCTTTGTTTTCCAAAGGGAGGACGATCTCAAATTCCGATTCGGGCCCAAACTTGAAGCACCGTGACAATCCGCTGGGGTTGAGAAGCTCGGTGGCGCCTCCAGATGTGAATACGCCTCTTGAATGAGGTACCTCAATGCACACAGGAGGCACTTCCTCGTCCGTCAGAGGACAAGTGCCTTTGATTATCTTGCCAAACAACTGCGACAACGTCCAGTCTTGGCCGACTGTATGGCTAAGGGGATAGCATGTGTCGTCTGAGTGATACGGTTTCGAGGTGTCGCACTTGAGCTCGTGGCCTGGCACGGGACGAGGTATCGGATTGTCTCGTGGACGTTTCGAGCGATCAATGTCCAAAACCATGTCGATAGTCTGCTCAATCTGCAAGACACATTCCTGACCCTCAGGACACACAGGCTTGATGTCAATGGCCATACTCTGGAAGGATGAGTCGAAGAGCTTATGGCCGTCCAGCAGACTTGAGATGCCCGACTTGCCCTTGCATGGGAGCAGCTTCAAGAAAGGAGTCAGGTTCTCCGTGCAGACTACCTCTTTCGGAAGGACGCCGTGCAGCAGTTGCATGTTCGGAATCGATGTGCTAGGGTGATCACCCTCGGGTTGAAATGACATGACCGGTCGGGTGGTCCGGGTTCCATCGACGAAGTTAAGCGAGGCGCAGAAGAGGCCTGAGAGGGCATTCGTAAGGGTCAACCACTTCTGGTCAGCCCTGCGCAGGTGTTAGCAGCCAAGACATCGAAAAGGAGAGTGTTGTTGTGCATACTCTTCGTCCGTCTCTGCCTCCAGCCACGCCCAGAGCTCCACGCCCGTTCCGCCCTCACGTTGACCATCCCACGGCCGACTTCCCCAGCTCTCAGCATCCCATCTTCCCAAGCTGAACCTTAGATGTAACTCGCGCGTGCCGGCATACTGCAAGATCTGCCCGAGGGATCGAGGAAAGTAACGAAAGTTTTGCGACTCAAAATCGGTGAGCGATGTATTGGATCGGAAGTTGAAGCTCGCCAAGAGGGCCGAAAGGGGGAGCGGGCGTAGATTCAGCTGCTCATGGTAATCCGCGGCCAAACCGAAGGAAGCCAGGCAGAAGAAGAGAGTGGCCGCCAGAAACTGGCGCATCGTGGCAAGGAGATTGTGCGCAGCTCCAAAGGGATTAAATGAAGGTGACAACTGCAGCGATTCTCAATCCCCTGCACAGCAGCGCATGGATGACCACCAAGGAGTAGGTGGGAGGCTCAATGTTGGCAGGTTGGCGCTGAAGGGACGCTGGAGCAGTGGCGTCCGGCAGAACTACGGGCGTCCTCGACGATCGTGGGAGGTGCGCTCTACTTACGTAACCGGAGCTTTAAATTCAGCTTTGCAGCTTTCGGTCGACATTGGACAAAATCCACCAGCGTACTCCATTCCGGCGCGACACGCCCTCATTAACCTTCTTTGCCTTGCTTTCCCAAATATTTGCGAATTCTTTTTGATACCCCCCAAATCGACTTGAAGACACTGCGAAAAACGAAATTGGGCGAAGAAAATAATCATCTTGATCAAAAAACCATGGCTGCGGAACAGAGAAAGCTGCTCGAGCAGCTAATGGGAGGTTCTGCTTCTACGCGGTCGGCTTCTCTATCCATGACCGACCCCAAAGTCTGCAGATCTTTCATCGTCGGTACATGTCCTCACGACCTCTTCACGAATACGAAGCAGGATCTCGGGCAATGTCCAAGACAGCATTCCGAGGCGCTCAAGGCGGAATACGAGGGTCTGTCAGATAAGGAAAAGCAGAAGTATGGATTCGAGTACGACTACATGAGGGATCTCCAGAAGTACATCGACGACTGCAACAGGAGGATAGACTCTGCTCAGCGCAGACTCGAAAAGACACCCGACGAAATTCGGCAAACAAATGCACTGGTATGCGCCCTCGCCATAAAATGTTTACAGGTCTTAAGCTAACATCTCGACAGCTAAAAAGCATCTCAGACCTCTCCTCCACCATCCATAACGGCACTCTCGAAGTCGAAATCCTGGGCGAAATGGGCGAGGTATCCCGCGCGATTGACGAGTTCTACAGAGTGCGCCAGGCACAGCAGACGAAGATGGACCGCGAAAAAGAACTCAAGGCACTGTCCGACACGTCGGGTCCATCTGGCCATCAAAAGCTACAAGTCTGCGACGTATGCGGTGCCTACCTCAGCAGACTTGATAACGATCGTCGCCTGGCTGATCATTTCTATGGAAAAATGCATCTCGGTTACGCCCAGATGCGCAAGACATACGATGCTTTCCCGAAGGAAATGCGCCATCGCACCAGGGCGCCTGTGGACGACGATGGAATGGGTCACGGCGGTCCCAGGGGTCCAAGAAGCGGCGGAGGATACCGTGGACGCGGAGGCAGGGGATACCGAGGTGGATGGTAAGAAGTTTGCCGTTTCGGTTGCCATGGCAAAGAAACGAGAGGGTATCAATCAAGAACGGCTGCCACAAACGGCCCCAGTTATGCGCCCGTCTCTACGATGATCACCAAACGAGACGACTTCACTTGGAGAAGCTACTCGGCAACTGTTCACTGAGATGCATCAGAGCAACAACGGACCTCGGGACTGCATAGCTTGTCAAGAACGAAAGGAGACACGGGCACTACTCAGCATCGGATCAACAGAATGCACAGAACGTGGGTGACGAACCACCGGAGTTCAGTTTGCTTCGTACTAAGTCTTTTAGGCCTCAACTTCAGCACCAGCGGACCACCTGTTGTGCTGGTTAATCAGTGGTGAGAATGGACGTTGTGGAAACGCAAGTACCATCGGTAGTGGGGGCGGCACAGGGAACAGGTCAAATGAGCATGCGCTCTCAGCAACATGGTATATTTACGCAGCTCACAAGCTATCACACTCTTGTGCCTACGTCAGGTTAACGACTGACGCTTTGAAGCGTTCTATAATGTACTCAAAATCATACTACTTCGTCTCTCTGTGTCCAACATGGTGTATTATAATGTGTCATACTGCCGTCCGCAGCTCAACAGCACCCTAGCCCATGCGCCTCAAGCTATTCATGACGATTGCGCAGCACTCTTCAACTTGGCATCGAACGCTTCCATCTCATCATCCCACCTGCCAAGAGGCGAGAGAACGGGCGGCGATGTGTCCCCGCTCTGAGTTTTGCTGGGCAGAGCGGGGAAGTCTTCAGTGGTGATGACTGGCGCCGGGTTGGAAACAGGCTTTGAGTCCCGAGTCGTGGTCGGGGCGGGATCCCTCTCGAAGTCGCCAGCATGACCGCCACGGCCGCCGCGTCCGCCTCGCCCTTGACCCCGACCCCTCCCGCGGCCACGGCCGCCTCTACGCTCCTCACCACCGGCATAGCGATCACTCTCGCCATCATCCTCACGCGAGAACCGGCTACCAGCAAGACCGGCCCCGGACCTCGTCCCCCTAACCCCACCATTCGCACCCCTGAAACCCCTCCTCTCCTCCTCTGCGTCGAGCGCCTCCTTGCCCTCATCCCACCCGCCCTCCTTCAAACTCATAGCCTTGAGCTTCCTCTCCCTATTTTTAGCACGCTCGTCATCCATACGCTTGCGCTCCTCCTCTCCGCGCCGCCGCCTCTCCTCGTCGGCTTTCTTGCGCTTGCGCGCCTCTTCCATGTCGCGCGCGTACGCCTCGGCGTGGCTGCGCTCGTCCTGTTCTGCCTGCTCAAACTTGCGCGTCTTCTCGGCGTTGAGAATGCGCATCTGCTCCATCTTGGCCGCCAGCTCCGCCTCCGTCAGCTTGGTGCGCGGGTTTGCGCCGGATTGCAGGCGGGCCTTGGAATTGAGAGCTGTGTTTGCGCCGCTCGGGCCTGAGGGGGCGGCGGTAGTGGAGGAGGGCGGCGCATTCTTCTCTCGGTGCGGCACAGGTGAGTTGCTCGTCTTGGGAGTTGGCGCTGGGGATGCGGGGGCCGCGGGGGCTGAGGGCGCGGCTGATGCTGGCGCAGGCTGCGACGCGGGACCGGTTGGCGGCTGGGGTTGGGGTTGCGGGTTCGACGCTGTGGTATTCGCCGTCGTGGTGTTCGCGGTCGCGGCGGGAGGTGCCTGGCGGGGGCCACGCGGTGCAGATGCAGGTGCGGGTGCGGGTTTGTTGTCGGCGAATCTGGAGTTTGCGAGGCCACCCCTGGGCGCAGTGGGAGCTGTTCGCGCCGCAGGCTTCTCTTGTTTCTCAATCTGCTTTTTCGGTGCAACAGGCTCAGACTTGGGGGGCTCAGCTGGCGACTTCGCTACGGCGGCGGGGGGAGGAGGAGGAGGAGGAGGAGAGGCGGCAGCCACAGACTCGATGGTGTTGACGGGCTGAGATTCGGCTACGGGCTCGAAGTCGTCGAAGAACAGATCGTCATCTGTGCGGCCGCCGAATTGATCGTCCATTTTGAATAGGTATGGGTATCAAGAGTTGGAGCAGCGATCGGAGATTTGGGGAGCCACGTAGCCAAATCCAAAGTTGCTACAGCGAACGTGAGAAAAGTTGGTCAAATTGACTCGCAGCTCTGTGAGTGTGCCTTGGTGTTTGGACGGCTTCGACGACCCAAGTCCAATTGGGAAAGTGGGGGAAGGGCCGCGGAGTAATGAATAGTGGGGACGAGCATGGATTACTTTCGGACCGGAAAAATACGCCCCGACCCTTTGAGAAGGAATCCACTTCTCCACCATCCGCCCTATCTTGGCTATGCGCGCCGCAATAGTTCTGTGCTTCCGAAGTGGCTAGTTAATTATCCTTTCCCTGCCGCTTTATTCCTTCAGTTCAGTGCATCGATGAGTTTCTCGCGCAAAGCCTCGTAACTGTCTACAAGCGGGATATTGTACTTGGCGCAAACCAGTTGAACATTCCCCCTTTTCTTGTATCCCTCGGGGCAAGCGACTATAGCCTTTCCAGAGCGAGCGCACAACCCAAGCTCGAGCAAGCTGATGTGAGCCTCCGTCTCGGGCTCAAAGTATACCACAACGATGTCGGCTCTGTCCTGCATCGCTAATTCCCATTCGGTCTGATCTTTGAACCTCGTGTCCGAGATGTCCTCTCTCCACGTGCTGTCCCAGTCGGGTCGGAAAGGATCGAATATCGTCACCGGCAGATGTGAGATGCTGACGGTGAGGTCTTTGCGCCAATCTCCCTTACTCGTGGTTCCGGCAAGGAAAACGGATTTGCCAACCGTCTCAGGTGAATGATTCAGCGGGCGAATGACCTTACTGGGGCTTAATGGCGCGCTCTCCATTGTGGTTCTCGCTGTTTGCGTCGGAATCTTGATGCTTAGGGATAAAACAAGAGTTCATCCAATGGCCAAGGGTTATGACGAGGGAAGACCACAACAAGTACCGACTTCAGGAAGCTATACGGAATTATCCCCAACTGAAGGCTGCTCTGGAGATTTTCGGCTTATCCAGTCAGCCTTAAAGCGGCTGAAAGTTATCATGGGGCCTTTCCGTTAGTCATTCCAGAGTGGGCTGAAAAGTGACAAGCGGGAGGACCTAATGCACCCTTATCTGACAGAAGTGGTTCAGTCCACCAGGCATCCAACACATCCTCAACGACCCACCCAAGACGTTCAACAGCTGCTTGCTCAGTTGAAACCAAGATATGATTTCACAATCTTGGTGCAATAAGAAGATCCTAGTGTTGTGTTATTTCATATCGAGCGAGATCCCGGTGAGGTAAGGCGAGATTCTAATGCCTAATTTCGGCTTCTGGATCCACCGCATAATCCAGTTGCATCCGTATTCTCCGGAAATTTCTCCTAGGCCCTGGCAGTCATAGTTATGTAGTCTGCACTGACATCAAATGGGCCTGTTTAGTTTGTGAATATTACACTGCCATGTTCCATCAGTGCAGCGAGATACCCGCCTACCACAGGAATTCCACGGGAATGCCCTGCTGGCAAAGGGGGGTAGACAGTTCGGAGGGGGGTAATCAAAAGCTCGGAGAGGGATTAGGGAAATATGGGCCTAAGGTTTAGAGGGGGGTAATCCGCTAGAATTATAAGGTTATATAGATTATATAAGTAGGGACAGTATAAAGGAAAATAGTCTAAATTAATTATAAATATAAGGCGGGCNNNNATTATAGATAT
>MPGH01000130.1:503-73010 GCA_001937105.1 Colletotrichum chlorophyti | reverse complement strand
ATTAGCTATCCCTTTAGAAGCTAAAGAGATTATTACTATTATTAGCTACTCTTTTAGGATTTTACTTAAGGAACTAAATCCTTATAGTAAAAAAAGTTATATTACTAATTATAATACCTTAGGTATAGGTAAATATAATATAAATTTAGATCTNTTTAATATATTATTATTAGGAATTATACTATATATACCTAAGATTTCTTAGAGATTTCTTTAGCCTTTCCTTAGTAATTTCTAAGGGAAATTATAGGGAAATCCTGGTCTATTCTAGTAAAAAGCTTAGGGAAGTCTAAGGGAAATCTTAGGGAAATTCCCTAGAAGGTATCTAGGATTTCTAGGGGATTTCCTTAGGAATTCCCTAGCGTTATGTAGCGGAAATCCTAGCGTAATCTATATAAAATCCCTGGTGTAGTGCGGTTGGTTATAGAAACGTACATCTGGTTGGTTGCTGTAAAAGGTAGGTCTGTTGTGGTGTAACATACTATATATATATTACCTATATATATATATTAGTACTAGGGTGTATAGTGCGCTGGTGGCGATAGAGCTAGGAATGTTGTTAGTAAAGATTTAGTATATACTTAGTATATACTTATAGTAGGTTAAGAGGCGTAGATAGTACTATATATAGCGCTAGTCTTATTAACTTTAACGTTATAACTAAATATAATATTAGTATATATATAGCTACTATATAAACTATATATTTATACGTTAGTATTAATAAAAGAGAGATTATTACTATTCTAAGGAGCGTTTAATAGACGTTTAGTATATACTAAGTAAATAGTTAGAATTACTTAAGTATAAGATATATTAGTATTTATTTAAGTAGTAACGGTGTTTATAATAAACTTCTTATTAGTATATATAACGTATTATTTAAGGGATTAAAGAGTCCTATAGGTATAGTTAGTAGTATAGGTAGCCTAGACTTTTATAAGGAACGAGTTAGTATTAAGTATATATAGGACACTAAGTAGGTATAAGTACTAGTAAGGACCTAGCCTTAGTTAGGGTTAGGGATTAGGCCTATATATAATTAGTATATATCTAAAATTAGCTTAATATAGATATAGTATATGCTTACTATAGTGGTAGCTAAAGCTAGAGGGATTAGTAGTATTAGAAATACTAAGGTAGGCGTAATTAGTAGACATTTAGAATACTATAAGTATATATAGAGAATAAGAGTAGAATAGATTAAGTAAATACTGTAATGATACTAAATTATAATTATTAATAATGTGTATTAGGGTAGAAGAGGGAAAAGATTTTTTTAAGGATAGGCTAAGTAGAGGTTTAGTATATCCTTAGTATAAATTAGGGCTATTCCTAATTAGGAAAACGTAAACAAAATTACGTATATAATAGTTAAAAATTTCACTTAGTACGCTATATACTCTTTATACTAGCCCTACTTATATAATCTATATAACCTTATAATTCTGGCGGATTACCCCCCTCCGAACCTTAGGCCCACATTTCCCTAATCCCTCTCCAAGCTTTTGATTACCCCCCTCCGAACTGTACCCCCGGCAAGGGTAAAGGGACCGCTGGCAATCGACGGAAGGCCGCTTGACAGCACCCTTGTCAGGCTTGCTTCGTCCCCCTTGTTGGCAGTCTGGCCGGTGGCCGGGCCCTCTAGCGTTCCTGCGAGTATCCGAACGCGCGGTCTCGTCCAATAGGGCACGCGATGGGATTATCGGAAGATGACCATACGAACCCTGGATTTGGGGCGTCGTGCATACGTGCTGGACACCATCTTGCGGTGAGCCATGGGGTTCGAATGATATGGGTAATGAGGCCCTTCGGGAAGCAAGTCCTGTACAACACCACCACAGGGAGCTTCGGCGAGCATCCCGAGACTGCCCTAAGTGGGTTTTACCGGAGAGAGAAAGATGGATTCCTTATGGGGGGAGTATGTGACCCCATGGAGATTCAGCCCGTGCTTGGCAATAGGTCAGAAGCCAGGTGACGAGAAAGAGGCCATCTTCCCTCTCTGTCTCTCCTGCTGTATAATACGAGATGTGCAATCACGCAACCCGATCTCGGCCCTGGAGACGCCCCTTAAGGACTGTCTCGGCCGCCCGGTTCTTAATCTCGTTTTCTTGAACTGTATCATACTGATCTGTGTATTTGTCGTGTTCTTTTCTCTCTAGTGATCCCTTTCCCCTTTATCCCAGCACATGATACCATCCCCCTCGAAGTTGCGTCATGAAGCGGTGAGGCAAGTCAAAAACCAAGAAAGCCAGCGATACAAATAGACAGCTCTCCACCCACGGTTGGAGATAAGGCCTCATCATTGCGGACCCAGAAGACAAGCTTTCAGTCACCTTCGTCGCGTTTATGGTTGCGGTTAACCCCCCACGAACAAATGTCTTTGGTGTTTGAACCGGATGGCCACCCTCTGGGCCAAGACGACTGCGAAGGGTGCCGGAAGATTCAACAGGAACTGATCGAGCTGTCGACCGAGTCTGAGAGTTCTGAGGAATACGAAGATGGTGAGTTTACGCTTTCATGTTGCATGCTTGTCAGCCATGGCAATGGCATCGGTCTGTTAAAGCATGGACAAGTGTCCTGAAGGAACAAGGAAAAGAGGCAGGAAGTTGCGAGAACACGACTTGTCACACGACATCCTGTCCTGGTGATTGTGAAGTCGGTTCCTGTAAAGCCCCTGAAAGTACACAGCAGCGAGGTCCAGTGCATTGGGTACCTACAGGTGCCTGACTGGACCTGGGTGACAGAGTGCGATCAGGCCCACCCCCAACCCCAACCCAGCGGCAGCCCTCCATCCCCTGCCTGCTGAGCTTTTTTTTTCCCCCTTCGATTGGGCTCCCTCTCCGGGGTTGATCCACGCTAAGGGAGTTTAGCGAGTGACTCCCTTAGCGCATTTCGTCATCTCGCCCTTTTTTGTTGCGATGCCGCAGCTGTGTTTGGCATTTTGAGGGTTCATCTCGTCTGTTATCCATACCCGTCTCTGAATCAGCGTCTTGTCTCTGGATCTGTACGGAATAGAACGGCCGTTGAGTAAGCCGCCCGCCAGTATTCCAATCCAATTAGTTTCTCCGTCCCCTTGTCTCAACGAAGAGTAGGGGGAAAACAAAAGGGAAACTAGCGGCCGTTACAATCATTCATCAATTGAGGATCAGAGGACGCAGAAAAAAAAAAAGACTGACGAGCCTCCTTGCTTTCCACGATCGACAGAAGACACGATGCCATCGGCGACTGCGCCCTCCGAGCTGTCCACAAGTCTCAGCGACACGGACGATTGCCCTCCAGTCGGCCCCGAACTCGTACATAACCTCAAGCACAACAGCTCCGTCCTCTGCCTCGCGGTCAGCTCCGAGCACGAACGTATATACGCTGGAACACAAGATGGAGAGATTGTTGTGTGGTCTCTGGCCACTTTTCACCAAGAGCGGATTGTACAGGCGCATAAGCGAAGCGTCCTGAGTCTCTTCCTGACTGCTGACGGCACGATGCTGTTTTCGAGCGCCGGCGACCCTATCATCAATGTCTGGTGCCCCAAGACCATGAAGAGGCTGTACGAGATCTACAGCACGTACGACGTTGGAGACATCTTCTCTGTAGCATATAGTGCCCAGCACGAGACTGTCTACCTTGGCGCCCAAAACACCTCGATACAATGGGTCAGCCTGACGGATCCGAACAACCGCGTCCCTCACGATTCCTCCCAGCACCCTGACCGACGAAACCACAGATTCTTCGACTCACGGGCTGTTGGTGGGACGACGACACCACGTCGTAATGACGAACGGTGGACGCTGATCCCCCGGTCAGAGAAGGTGGTCGAGATCCACCCCGGTGCGCTGCAGATGTTCGCCCACTACGGCTACGTGTATACGATGCTCATGGCCAAGGGACCGACGGTCCTTGTGGAGCCAGAAGAAGAAGTGCTTATTTCAGGCGGTGGGGATGGCACTATCAAGTTGTGGAAGCTCGGTGTCGAAGGGGACCATCAGGCCGCGGAGAACGACCGCGAGCCAGGTCTGCAAGAGTTGATGTCCTTGGGTGCCGACGACGCGGAATCGGTCATGTCTCTGGCCATTGATGGATCTTTTTTGTATGCCGGCAAGTTGCAGGGAGTAATCGAGCTGTGGGACCTGGACACCAAGTCAAAGCTGAGGGTGATCAAGAGTCACCGGGGCGACATTATGACTCTTCAGATGAGCTGGGGTTATCTTCTAAGTGCCTCAAGATCAGGATCCGCCGCCGTAAGTTCATCACTCAGGCTTTGCTGCGGCTTTACTGACAAACCCCAGAAACACACAACAGTCCACTACGGCAAATATCAGGATAGCCAGGCTGCAAACGTCAGCCAAAAGTACCAGTGCGTCGCACGCTGGAAAGCACACGAGGGTAAAATTCTCTCGTCCACTGTGACCACATACAACAACAGGCGATACTACATCACCGGTGCCAATGACAATGACGTTACTATCTGGAACGTCCTGGACTGCTCGTCATACGAGGAGCAACAGGAAATTGAGGAAGCCAACGATGTCATGATCAAGACTCTGGGGGAATTCGTTTCCTACCGCACCGTCTCCTCCCGCCCCGAATTCGCCGAAGATTGCCGGAGAGGTGCGACATATCTAGGGTCCTTGTTCAAGAGGCTCGGCGGCCACGTCGAGATGTTGAGCACAGACAGCAGCCCCCACAATCCGGTTGTCATGGCCAAGTTTAGTGGTAAACTGGAGCCGGCCGAGAAGCGAAAGAGAATTCTCTTCTACGGCCACTACGATGTCGTTCCCGCGGACACTAAGAAGGGCAAGTGGCAAACGGACCCCTTTCAGATGAAGGGTATAAACGGATACCTGTATGGCAGAGGCGTAAGTGACAACAAGGGTCCGATTATGGCGGCACTGTATGCCGTAACGGACCTCCTTCAGGCGAAGAAGCTCGCCAACGATATCATATTTCTGATCGAAGGCGAGGAGGAGTCAGCTTCCCGCGGGTTCAGAGAAATTGTGCGCAAGCACAAGGACTTGATCGGTCATGTCGACTACATCCTACTTGCCAACAGTTATTGGCTCGACGATGAGGTGCCATGCCTTACATATGGGCTGCGCGGTGTTTTGCACGCCACCGTCTGCGTTGACTCCCATTTTCCTGACTTGCACTCCGGTGTAGACGGCTCGTACATGAACGATGAGCCTCTCTCTGACCTTACTTCCACCTTGTCGAAGCTAAAGGGTCCGGGAAATAAGGTCCTCATCCCTGGCTTCTACGACAATATCCTCCCAGTCACGTCCGAGGAGGAGGCACGATACGACGATATCGCGTCAACACTGATGCGGCAGAACGCCGAAAAGGTGCCTGCCGACAAGCTCAAGGCCGCGCTCATGGCCCGCTGGAGAGAGCCCAACTTGACAATCCACCGGTACAAGGTCTCTGGACCGGACGGCAGCCTGGTCAGCAGCCACGCAAGTGCTAATATCAGCTTGCGTCTGGTGCCTGGTCAAGAGGTCAATGATGTCATCTCCTCCCTCAGCTCCTATCTCGAAAGCGAATTTGCGCAGCTTGGGTCCAAGAACTCGTTGTCCATCAAAGTCGACAACAAGGCCGAGCCATGGCTGGGCGACCCCAGCAACGAGATCTTCCAGACCCTCGAGGAGGCCATCATGCAAGCCTGGTCTTCCGTCTTTGAGGGCGGTGAGACTGGCGTTCATGGCGCTGAACAAGGGACTATCGGTGCTAAAGAGAGCATGCAGAAGCCCAAGAAGCCGTTGTACATCCGTGAGGGCGGCTCCATTCCCGCGATCCGGTTCCTTGAAAAAGAGTTTGGCGCTCCCGCCGCGCACCTCCCCTGCGGACAATCAAGCGACTCGGCTCACTTGGACAACGAACGCCTGAGGGTGCTGAACTTATTGAAGAGCAGGGAGATTATCGGGTCTGTTTTTGCCCGTCTGTAATACATTCATGGCACGAAATCGGGAATGGATCGAGTTGGACTTTTTTTTTTTCTTTCTCTCATGGCAGGGAGCTAGCAAGGGGCAAGTGGAAAACGGCACATACGCATACGGATCTGTACTCACCCAAAAAGTAGAGGGATACCCAAAAACCGAAGCATTTTTAGTAAAGACTGGCCAGGCATGGTCTGGGTATTTGTTGATTTCGTGGCCCATCTTGATGTTTATGCTGGCCTGCTCTGAGTCGCAGCCCACGACTGACTCGTTGGGTAATGTGACGCTTCCCAGCCCCTCCGTTGACGTGATCCGAACATCGGCCAATGGATGCCGAAGTACGCCGTTGAGCTTCCCGATTGAGCGTTTCCGGGGGCTTATCTTATCTTGGCTGGGACATGTAACTCGCGACACCTCCAACATCGAGTGATGGCTTGCAATTTGTTCCCTTGGCATAATCACTTTTCAACGCTCCTTCGACAAGTAAAAGAAAGATAAACCAAAAGATCTGAGCTTTGACTGAAACTGATTGACTCGCCAATCATCATGGAATACAAGCGTCCGTCTCCGGAGGCCTTGAGGGTGAAGCCGCGCCTTATCATCCACGGTGGCGCAGGCAACATCAAGCCGTCCAACCTTGCACCGCCCGAGTATGAAGGATACCGCCGCGCCCTGCTGATGATTGTGAGCTTTCCCCCTCCCGTCCCCCTTTCCCCCTCAAATGGCGAGAGACAGGCCTGACATGCCGGCCAGGTCGCCAAGACGAACCATTACATGACGACCCCGCGCGCCAACACGGGCAAATCGCCTTCCGCGCTGGAGACGGCCACCCACGCCGTGACGCTGCTGGAGGATAACCCGCTCTTCAACAGCGGACACGGCGCCGTCTTCACGCGGGACGGAATCAACGAGCTCGAGGCGTCCGTAATGGTCTCGCGGGGCTTCAAGAAGCGCGGCGTGGGCGTCACGGGGCTGCGGCACGTCCGAAACCCGATCCTGCTCGCCAAGGCGGTGCTGGAGCACGGCGAGGTCGACCTCGGTGGGGACCCGGAGAGCAGCCGACCCTCCGTCTCGGCCGAGGGGGTTGACGTGCCGTCCGCGCAGGGACACACGCTCCTCCACGGCGAGACGGCGGAGACGCTGGCCAGGAAGTACGGGTTGGAGATCGTGGGGGCGGAGTACTTCTTCACGCAAAAACGTTGGGATGAGCATGTTCGGGCGTTGGAGAGAGAGAAGGAAGGGAAGGGGGTGGCTAGCTGGAGCCGGGAGGAGTTCCTGCCTCAGGGGACGGTCGGAGCCGTTGCATTGGATTCTGAGGGAGTCGTATGTGCTGCTACGAGCACGGGAGGGTTGACGAACAAGTTGACGGGGAGGATTGGGGACACGCCTGTTGTTGGGGCTGGGTTCTGGGCTGAGGAGTGGACGGAGGAGGGGGACGCGACTGCAGCGTTCGGGAAGGCGGGGGGAGTCTGGGGGGGAGAAGGACTGGTCGCGTTGTCGGACGGGTTAAAAGGCTTGGTTGCCGACTGTCTTCCTTCTTTGAGGGTTTATTCCCCAGTGCCGCCAGTCGGGAAGGCCGGTTTCACGACGACAAGGTCGATTGCGGCGTCCGGTACAGGGAATGGCGATTCATTTATGAGGGTCGCGGCTGGGAGGACAGTCGGTGCCGTGGCAAGGTGGAAGCCGCTGTCAGGAGCGGATGCCGTGTCTTTCGTGGCAGGTCCCGGTGGTGAGTTGCAGAGGAGCGCGGGAAATAGATGGAGAGTCACGGGTGAGGGTGAAGGTGGGATTATTGGGATCGAGATTGCGGTTGTCCGGGACGCCGAGGGCAGTGTTGTGGGCGTGGGGTCGGAGGTTTTGCAGGACTTCAACTGTAATGGCATGTATCGGGCTTGGATCGATGATGACGGCAAGGCGCATGCCAAGGTCTATCGCGAGGAAATTGAGGGAGAGGATGTCCGGGATATATGCGAGAAGTGGTGAGTTATTACTATAGAGCTTCATGTAGACTTTGTAAGGACGGTCATCTAGATTGATGCATTAATACCGCGTACAAGAAGGGTTGAAAAGGGTTCAATCAACATCAAAACCACTCGGGCGAGCGATTGTGCCAATAGGAGGAGATGGGTGATATTGTTTCCTCAAGCATCCCATGAAGAACGGAAAGACGGTTTTGCAGTCTGATTCGCCCCGAACATCAATCTCATGTTTCAGACTTGAAATATGAGGCCTGCGGATTGGCGATGGTATATCTGGGGCATGGACAGTTCATCCCATGCGGCCGTAGATGCAAGAAACCCGCGGGATGCGCCGCCCGTCGGAAGAAATTCCGAAGGGATCCGGTCTGTGTCATCGGCCCAAGAGGGCAATTGGCTCCCTTTTTTTTTTTTTTTTTTACCACCAGATGAAGAGTCACAACCACCCAGACTTTAACCCTTTAACCGATTCATCTCAAAACGCAGACAAAAGCGAAACTTTTCAACTTCAGCTGCGATCTTCCAGCCGCCATGGAAGGCTTTACCCTCACCAGGGCCGATCAGACCGATGTCCCCGCCATACAGTCCATGGTGAGGGCCGCTTACACGAAGTATATCCCACGCATCGGAAAGGAGCCAGCCCCTATGAAAGCCGACTACAGCAAGCTCATCGATTCACACATTGTCTACGTTGTGCGCCACGACGAGAGCGGGGAGACCGTTGGTTCCATCGTTCTGCGCCACGATCCCGTCATCGCCACACTTCATATCAACAACCTAGTAGTCGACCAGGCTGCGCAAGGTCGTGGCTTTGGACGCGCGCTAATGCAGTGTGCGGAAGACGTGGCTCGAGAACATGGATGCGGTATGCTGCAGCTCTTTACGAATGTCAAGATGTATGAGAACCTTGTCTTGTACCCGAAGATGGGCTTTGCTGAGATTGAGAGGAGGACGGAGGATGGATATGAAAGGGTTTACTTTCGTAAGGAGCTGCATTGGGAGTGACAGATATCATAATACCTTGAAGGGGCATGACGAGTCATAGTGCCAAGGCAATTTTGCAACTAAATTAAGATTCAAGGTAGTTAATCAGGAAACATCGTGATATGTTAGCCTCCCAACTCAATTTCCGATTTGTCAGTGACTGATTTCACCGCGTCATGTACCTGTGACCTTCGCTACCTATGAGGCTGTACGCGGGTTTTGTAGACGTCGCGGTGAAGAGGCCAAGATCCTCAAAACTTGTGTAGAACAGCCAGAAGAAGCTGAATCCCTAACAAAACCACATCACCGGCGTGGACCCGAAAGCTACGGGCTTCGGGAACCCGGCACCAGCATGCAGTCCAACTCAACGATAATCTGCATGTCTAATAAGCATAAATGCCCTCGGGATGCAGAGTTACTATTCCTACGGGGTTGATCATGACTGCC
Source organism: Colletotrichum chlorophyti (assembly GCA_001937105.1). Lineage (NCBI taxonomy): Eukaryota > Fungi > Ascomycota > Sordariomycetes > Glomerellales > Glomerellaceae > Colletotrichum > Colletotrichum chlorophyti. Next base: position 63,673 of record MPGH01000130.1, on the reverse strand, counting down.
GGAGTTGTACCTTGACAATCCTCTGAAGTAAGATATAGTGACTGACACCAGCCAACGTTTTCGGAACCAATTTGTTACCCTCTCTGTCAAGTTAGTCAGCTTGAATCCGCATGAGGAGGGTATAATGCCACGTTGATTTTTAGGCGGCTGTGGTTCCCGAAACTTTACAACCTCCCATTACGCATTTCCATACACCCAGTTCGGCACCGTGCCGACGCGTTGAAGATCTACTCCGGGGTCCCTTGTTCTGCTAGACCTCAATCGTCGGTATATCACATCAATCGGAATGTCGGCACTTGAGTTGAAGGCGGATCTGCCCTAAGGCTGTGATAGGTAAATGTATGCGTAGGTTCCCTGGAATGCTCAGTGTTGCAGCAGATTCGAGGGCTGCGGCCTAGCTTGACATCACTCGTTGTTCGTTAGGAGGGCGGCATATGAAACCTTGTGGAAAACCCCAGACGAAACAGAACAGCTACAAAGCGAAGCTGCGTCATTGGCCGGACAGCAGTTCAGGTTCTGTATAGCTACTGCGACTCTTTCTTTTTCCAATGAGGGAAAGGGCCCCAGACGATGACCTCGGCCAGGGATCCATCAACCATACTTTCTCAGCAATGTAGGTGGTTAGGCGCAGCTTGGATGAACTCCAGCCATCCAAACCCACTACCACTACTCCTGATTAGTTGTTAATCTAAATGAGAAACGGCATTCGCATTCTCCCTTCTCCGCCTCGACTATAAGTATATATGGCCGAGGACTCAACTGAAACAGTCTCATCATCAGCACCGAGCCAAATCGGATCGTACAGAAACACACGCGAATATCACCATCCAGTAACAGTCCCTCGAACACGATGCGAGTCTCTTCTCTACTTTCCATCGGCATCGCGTCCCTCGCCTGGACGACAAGCGCCGTGAAAGCCCACCAAGGCCAACCATCATCGGCGCCCTACTGCCCGCCTCGTCCTGCCACGACGGACCAACAGAGAGCCATTCTCGGGGAGTTCATGCAAGCCTTCTACGAAGAGCGCAACGCCACCAAGGCGCTGCTCAACCACATGGACGAAAGCTACATCCAGCACAACCCAGGTGCGCTCTCGGGCCGACAAAACTCTCTCAACGTCCTCGAGCCCTTCATCTCCCCGAACACGGTCAACTACACCATCATGAACAAGGGTTTCGATAACAACATTGCTTATATCCACTACCGCATGGACCTTGTTGGTGGTGGGCAACCCTTCGCTGTCGTGGACGTGTTCAGGTTCGAGGGCACCTGTATCATGGAGCATTGGGATGTTGCTCAGCAGCGGATGGCGAATGCTACCAACCCCCTAGCGCTGTTCTAGTACGAGTGAATTGTAGTTGTTATCATATACAGAGATAGTGTCAGGATAGAAACCATGGTTTGTGTTTGCACTTGACACATGCAGTTCGTTTGCCTGTCGTCCTTATTATTGCACAGGATGCTCTGATGGATGTTGAAGAACCGGCAGTGTACGTGGAGGATCGCACGTCAAATCATTACCCCGTTGACAGTTGAAATCCAATGTCTGTCGCTTAGTACCATTGAGGTGAACTTGGATGCTAGACCATGCGTGCTGTAAGTCGATCTTAAGGCAGACAACGACATGGCGAGGTTGTAATACGTGTTTAACAAGCAATAAGAAAGGTATTAGTTCAGTCCCGGATCAATAACCAAATACAACTGCAATTCCGACTCGCCAAAGCAGCAACCCCCTAAGACCACGCAACTACATCACTTCCAGAGATCCTTCGACTTGTATGCTTTTTTCGGGCCGGTAGCCGACTTTTCACCTCTCGCCTTCACGGCTCGTTCTCTGAACACTGTGTTGTCGACGTCAAAGCAATTGCTCGTGATTCGGTCGCTGCAGAGGTAGTACAGTTTCCTCTCCGAGAGGTCGCAGAACTTCATGTCGACGTAGGAAGCGATGTCGTACCCCATCGAGTTGGGGTCGTCACAGATTTCCTTGGCGGTCTGGCCGGCGATGTGGGTGATGACGATGTGCTCCGGGTTGACGTTCGACCCCAACCTCTTGCTCCGACGCTCGGTCTGGGGCCCCATGCTCCTTCGGTAACCCCTCGGCGTTTCGCCCTGCTCCACGAATATCTCTTTGTCGTATGGGATGGTGTCGAAAGAGTCGTCCGGTTTCTTCTCCGCCCCCTGCCTCCCGTCCTCGTCTCTGTTGTATTCCAATGGGGGCAGGAAGACGGGAACAACTCCGGCGGAGAGTATGCGCCTCCAGAGCGAGAACCGGGGCGACTTCTTGCAGAGATATTTATTGTCCTTGTTGTACAGAGCCAGCTTGCCTTCCGTCGGAAGCATGTCCCTTGGGCGGAAGCTCATCGATCGGGCATTGAAATGCCGGCCGGAGTGGTCAGAGTCGAGCCACACACATCTTTTCCCTTTTTTCTTAGTAAAAAAAAAAAAAAAGAAACCTCGCAAAGATCACAAAGAGACCCTCACCTGCTCGTCAGCTCGCTATCCGGATAATCACCAAAGGTGCGACGACTGTAATACCATGCTTGCCCGCAGACGTAGCCGGTGTCCCCAAGACTTTTAGGCGCGAAAGGGAAACTTGAACACTTTTGAATGAATCAAGGCGGCGGTGCTCAATGCCAATTTGCACCTGCGCCGTTGACTAGAAACGGCCATGAAAGATATGTGACACTTCGAGATGTTGGGCGTTTGCTGCCCGCATTCGGCCTTGTAGCACCATATGCTCTGCTAGGACAATCCAAAAAAGATGCAGGGGCAGGTTGAAGACGTTGTCGTGTTGTGCAGGCCAAGCCTATTGTCCGCAGCATCGGTTCAAGATAAAGAGATGTAAGGGCTTAATCAAGGGTTGGCAGTCTCTTATCGAAGCGGACTTTTCGATTGATAAGGTGAAAACCCCAAATTTCCAGTTTTCTTAATGGTTATAACAATCTTCAAGCAAATCGTTTAGCTTATAGGATTTTGCTCATAGAGATAGAGATATGAAAACAAGCTCGCCTAGGAGATTGGAGCTTGGTATTTGACAGGAGTACGGCAATGACAATAAAATATGTGCAGCCGAATACAAGTAAACGGAAGAGAAAGGAAAGGAAGGAAAGAAAAGATGAAGGAGGTAAAGAAAGAAAAAGAACACACTGAAAAAAAAAAAAAGCAAAAGTTTACTCCTCGACGGGGAATTGAACCCCGGTCCCCGGCGAATCGATGAATGACAAGCCGATATCCTCACCACTAGACTATCGAGGATGTGATTGCTGTTGGGTTCAGCCGGCATCTAGTTCAAGATGGATAGCGAAGGTGCAATCCGCTCAAGCCCTCCTCTTCTTCCGTTCTCCAACGCATTTGAATCCATTGTAGACTGTTCACGGCTCAAAAAACTCTGGTCTACGGAATATGAGCTCTGCGAAGCGTGGCGCTGTCTTCTCAAACGGCGTGACACCCATGATCGAGATTGGTTGCAGTACGCGGCTTGCTCTAAACAGAAGGGTATGGCGGGAATGGAAAAGTCTAGCGACCATAGTTTGCATTCTCCCTGCCTCAAATATTGAGCGGTTCTTGTCGTTGGACTTGCTGGTTGCGACGGTCGTCAAAATATCTCTTGAAACAACGAAACGTCGGGCGAGCATAGAAGGACACCAGTCGCGCGACATGAACACTAAAATTCCCGACCGTACCTAAGTAAAGAAGCGCAAATTCTGACGCAGCATTTCAAAGCTCAAAAGGAAAGAAACGAAGGGGAAGGGGAACGGCAGTACATAAGTAGCAAAAATACATGCAACACCAGGCATTCGCCGGTCGTCTCCGACCCGACTACTACTCCGGCCCTCACTGGTTTATCGATGGGAGAGCGGACGGGATCCCGAGTTCTCCAGTGGGTATGGTCGCATGTGTTAGGTGATGCTCTCTCAGCCGCTCATCACACCTTGCCGCACCGTCCGAGTCGGTACTCCAACAACATACCGACAGGACTGGAGGTGAGCGGGTTGGCGTTGCTCGCAGGCGCGGCGTGGCAAAGGTTCACTGGCCGGAAATGAACTGAATGCGGGAGGATCATCAAGTAGTATGTGTTGTAGCCAAAGGCGTAGTAGAGAACCTAAGGTGAAGCGGGAGGGTAGATTGTCTTATTGGCTGGGTTAAGCTGGCAATGCCTGCGTCCGTAGCCTTGGACCGAGTTGTGTACATGCATCTGAAAGAAGTCGCCTCTCGAGTCTCCCCAACCTGGTGCTCAAGCACTGCTCATGTACATGACAGAGTGCCAAACCTGTGTGTTTATATGGCTTGTCAATGGAAGTGAATACGAAATCCATGGGAAGCCCTGCGGCCATTTTGCCGACCCGATCTATTCCAACTCCTTCGGAAGGTCAGCAACACCAATCTATCAACTGACCAGGTAGCAACACAACCACACATCTGCAGAACGCCTCGCTGGTGCAGAAAACATCAATCATGTGAGAACTGACCATACACCTAAAAAATGAAAACGTCACGCAGCCGCGGGAATATGACCCTTCCACACTCGCAGGCAACCACACCAACACTCGCGCTTCTAGCGCCAAAAGGATGGATCCCTTCACTGCCAGCCCACGAACGACAAACGCACTATGCGCTTACCTGCTTGTGGCCAAGCTGGCCAAGCAGACCGAAGGAGGGGCAGCATGCATACTGCGGAGAACAAACACAACGCTGCTTCGCGGAGCGGTATTGTCGCGGCCGGTTGGACGCGGCTGAATGCAGCAGAAAATCAGAGTGCGCCATCAGTCGTGACACCTTGCCGCAGATGACCGGCATGCGAGTTAAGCGCCCAACCGGACGAGACCGTGGTTGATTGGCGGGAACCACCGCCATGCGGCCGCGCGCTCCACTGCCGCGACCGTTAGCGGAGGGCTAGGGATGGGGAATATTGATTATGTGCAGATGGACTACGGCAGGCCGTGCCTTGGTTTTTTTTCTCTTGTAGCTTCCCTAGCGCGGTGAGCCTCTGTTGTATATTTTGGTCCGCGGTGGAGGTCGGGAGATTCGGGATCGCGTGATTTGTGCTGCTCTACTCTTACTTCGCGTAAGCCCCCTCCCTACATTTGTGGTGCGACCTTCCGAAGGTGGTAATTTTCGGGGAGTAACCCGGACGTTCTCGAGAAGGGCCCCTCGTCTTGTTGTTAAGGTATTCCAGACTCGGGGCTTTGGTGTGAGTCGTAACAGTTCGTGCGGCCTGCACCACACTTTGTATGGCGTGGTCGACTCTCGAGATGCTTCTCGCTTTTGGGCATGCTACTCGATATGAGCAGCCAATACGAGTCGCAGCACTAGTCAGACGTTTTGTCAAGGAGGGGTACCAGTGCAGCACTTCTAATGTCAACGGCCTGGTGGCCTGCCTAAACTGCATGCTGGCCAGCGGACATTTCAAGGCTATGTTGTCAAACACCAAAGAGACCTCTGTCGATCAAACGCCTGGAGAGCCGGGTTTCACTCGGGCGTGTCTTTGTTAGTTCGATGGGTTAGATGGTGTTCTGCCCGGGGTATCCGGGGCACCGCTAGTGACGCTTTTGTTCTCGTGATCCGGCTCTCTAAACTGCAACCTCGAGGAAATGTAAGACGGGATTCCAAATGGGGCAGTAGTACTTCGACGAGAACGAGCTGCTCTACTGCCATACGTGGTGGCATCGCCAAGTGTCGTCAACGAGACGGTGATTATTCCCAGGCCCATCCAACCACGTGGTATTGAAATCATGACTGTCACCAACAACCAGGGATGGCCCTTAATTGAAGGGGGCCAGAGATCAGCAAAAGTCTAGACGAACCTCCCAAAGTAATGCTATAAGAGGATTAAGGTTGATGCGTGATGCCGAAAGATGAAACGCGGGCTAAGGTTAGTGGGTGTTTGAAACCGTCATTTCCTTTCGCTTGAAGACGTCAGGGGATGGCTTTTCGACCGCGAGGGTGGAATTCGGCCTCCATCTATCCATCCAGAACTACGACGCCCATTTAGTCCAGGTGCGGGCGGCGTAGAATACGCGAGGTGTCATCGAAACAAAAAACACTCATCCCATGTCGATTATCACTTATCGGCCCAAGGGGCTGGACTGGCGTATCCGTTCAAAGATAGGAGACCTCATTTTATGCCTGCAAGTAGGTTATCGATTCATCTGAGACCGCAAAGTGATAGCATAGGGACGTGACGGCGAGCGAAGAAGCCGAAGTAGTCGGATCCAATTCGTTGCATGACACGGAGGCAGGGAAGTGATCAGCTTCACACATATTTCTGCAACGATTTCTGCAACGAGTACAGATACACCAGCGGCTTGAAGGGATATCGCTCTTGAAAACTAGCTAAATACCGAGTTGACGGATTTGCGGATAGAGTTTAGATCTGAGGGATAAGTCAAAAGTCTGTCCCACCAAAACACAGCTGGTCAGTCGCTGGCTTCAGAATTGAACCTTCGCTGAGTCGGGCGCAAGGGACATATCGTAGCAGACAAATAAGTGGACCAAGACAGGGGTGCTGCTCCCCAAAGCCAAAGGCCCATGTCAACTCTCGAACGCTGGAGCTCCTCGACGCCAGCAACGACAAGTATGCCAACAGGGTGACATTGCATGTCTCCAAACATTGTAGCTTGGAATCACGAGGTTTCATGTCCGTGACGTTGAAATGGCTGATTATTAAGGTTGGAAAGGAGACAGACACTGCAACAGGAAGACTATTGATCTCGAATAGCACTTGGTAGCCAGGAGAAATACAGTTCCAAGTGCGTCGGAAATAAAGTGCGGTTGGGATGTGACGGCTCCGGGGATCAGTGGAGCACAGAGGGACAGGGCTGTCTGTTACTGCTCTTTCGGCGAACAGTGCGCCGCTTGCAAGCAAACGAAACGTTACAGACGCAGGGAGAGGACGCCGAGATGGCACGGCAGGGTCGAGCGAAAACAATCGAGGGGAAAATCGGTTTCTTCCTGAAAAAATTGACGCAGACAGCCAGACGTCGGAAGCCCCAATAACCACTTAACGGGTATGGTGCGGAATGCTACTGCTCGGTATTTGGAGTACCCGTGCTATATCCTATGCGACCTACCGTAGTCAGCCAGTCATCCTCATCCGAGTCCGGGTTAGTTAGTGTAGGTCGAAGATAGGCCAAGGCGGCACAGGGATGGGGGCTCTGAGGGGTTTTAATGGTCGAATTGTCCGCTTAGCCGCGCCCACACGCGATGGCAAACTGGTCGAGGTGACATTCTTGTCGGGGAGACCTGAGCCTGGTGCCGTGGAGGCCAAAGCCGCATTGCCGAAAGGATAGCGGGATGGTTGCAGGCAGGAAATGAGAATCCTACGCTGGAGGAGGAATCACCATTTCGGCAGCAACCATATGCTGCATCAGAGAGAAGAGACTGCCATTCTGCCGACTCCGAGGAGATTTTTGTCAGCCTTGAAGACGGGGAAGACAAGGCGACGAAATTGGTACACCGTCGGCTATCTTGAACCAGGTGCTCCCTGAGGTCTTGTCTTGGAGATGTGATCAGTGGGCCAAGAAACCGGGCTTAGAGGCTTGGCACCGAAGATCCGCGCGGCTTCGAATTCCAAGAAAGGCCCAAGAAAGACCCAGAATCAATGTCATCGACTCGTAAGGCACCGCCGGCCATGCAATAAGTCTTGGTCATTGCTCTTTGATCAAGAACATGCGCGCATCGCCCCGTCCGGGTCAGCATTTGAGGATTTCTCGAAGGAAAGGGTTGCCGCGATGGTGGATTGCTTCTGGCTGCTCTAATTTTGGGGTTCTTTCTCCGGCGTGGGAGGATCGGCTTGATTGACACTCGGTATCCGTAGTCTTCACAGTCAGATTTCAGTGGCTGGTGCGGGTCAGACGGATGGCAACCAACCACATTCGTGTCCTTGCAGGGCGTAGCATTCGTAGCCTTCCTCCATCAAAGCCTGCAAATTTCAATTTTCAACCGACTTGGACCGAGGACCGGCGACCGGCAGGAAAGGAAAACAATAGGAACATGACTAGTGTGGATGCACATAATTAAGTGATGAATGACGGGAAGTTGCAATGGCACGGCAAGTCCTCCGTAGACCCTGCCAGCCACTGACAGCCCCACCCTCAGCCGTCTATTTTGCTCTACGATGGGCCACTGCCTTGCGATTAGACGCGCATGGCGCCAGGCATCTCCGCAGAGGATGGCACGGCGCTCGCTCAGCATGGTGGAAAGACATCCCCGAGTACGTACCTGTGCTGTTCCTCCCCATCCCTTCCCATCTCGCCGGCTCATGGTCAACCTCAGTTCCTTACATACAAGTTGTTCACCGGATGCTTCATCATGGCACCGAGGAGTCTGCGATGCACAGACCTAAAAAGTGTGCAGGCAGTCCCCTTTCGTCCCATTCCATACCCTCCCCTGTTGCAGATGCAGATGCAGATGCAGATGCAGACGCCTCACCTTTTAAGTTACTGCTTGAATGGCAAGGTTCCTTTCCCTAGGGTATCATGAACACCACCACAAACCATGGCGAGGATTCCCCTCCATATCNGCATTGCGTCTTCGTGACGGGCCTGGGGGGGGGGGTTCCCTTCCATGTCTTGCCTTGACCAATTCATCACCCGTCTCGGAGACCATCGTGGCCTCTTACCCGGACCCCCTGCACTGCCCTGCATCCTGAAAAGCAAGCCTGCCTTGTCAGACCCGATTCGGGTGCGCCTCGTCTGGGTAAGATACCTTATGGATGAATGGCAAGCCGGCTCCAGCTCCGAGCTCTTGGGTTTAAGCTCCCAGTCCCGACTCGGTGCGTCTAGTATAAAGTCTGTTGGGCTTCCGTCCCATGTCTTGACTTCCCGGCCGGTCTCACAGTACAAACTTCCAGCCGCCTCTCCACGTTTCCTCGTTTCTCTTCAAACTCTCCCAGCTCCGTCTCTATACCTTATAACTCTCAATCGTCACCCACGGGGTCATCCCTCGAACCTACCCATTCGTCGGCGAAGCCATCCCACCCGCATTAGCCTTGTCTCGGCCCAAGGAAACCGGAACCCGCCCCAAGCACTTTTAAGCGCCGTACCTAAATCCGTCCCAAATTGCCCGTTCCTAAAAACGGCCCGCCGCATACTCCGCTCTCTTGCCTGTCTAGTTTGCCCGTCTTGATCTAAGAAAAGATCTTTGGCCTAGTTGCTTTTGTCTTATATATTACCGTCGCCTGCCGGTCCCCTTGCCACATCTCTCTACCTCAGACGTACTCAAACTTCAGCAAACGTCCCGAGATGCTCGCCAAAACGTTCGTCCTGATAGCCACCCTGGCTCTCGCCTCGGCCGCTCCAGCTAGTAGGAGACAAAACAGCCCCGGCTGCACCCCGAAACCTAAAACACCTACTCTTCCCGTCAACGGTAACGGTATGGAACACCACACATGCCGTGATAGACAACCCGTGACTGACACATACCCCAAGGCATCGAACTTCCGCAACCGCCCGCCGACGTCGTGCTAAAGTACATCGCCCTCGGTCACGGCATCCAAAACTACACCTGCACCACATCCAACACCACCGGCCAGCTCACTGCAACCGCCACCGGCGCACTCGCGGGCCTGTACGACGCATCGGCTTACTACCCAAACCAAGGCGCAGACTCCCTCCCCTCCGTCGACCTCTTCAACGGCCTCACCAGAAACGCCCTCTATGGCACCCCTCTTCCCCTCAAGAGCGACGGCGTAACCCGCTACGGCGCTTCCCTCTCGGACCCGTTCCCAGCCCCTGCACCACTGGTCCTACCGTCTATCAAGCCGCTCCCCCAGCTCGGCGTTCACTACTTCGACTCCAAGGGCGTGCCCACCTTCAAGGTCAAAGAGGACGTCTTCAAGGGCGGCAAGCTCGACGGAACCAAGGCTCCTGACTCTGCCGATCCGGGCCCGGAGAAGACGGGCGCCGTCGACTGGCTCTTCCTCGGCGACAAGGGCGAGAGCAAGGGCATCACCTACGTCTACCGTGTAATCACCGGCGGCGGCGTCGCCCACCCGTGCACCGAGGCTGGCGTCTCCGATAGCGTACCCTATGCGACGTACTACTGGTTCTACGGACCAAAAGCATGACGTCGCTTGCGCTCTGTTTGCTGTCTGTTGTCGGGAATCGAATTCGTTGACGGAATTTCATTTGGCGTTCAAAACCAGTCGGAAATCACAGGCGTTTGGGCGTTGTTTTACTTACACTTCACTATACCCTCTGGGGCGGAGGAGATGGGTAACGGGTTTTGACTCTGAGAGGGGACTCATTGGCGCGATGCATAGAAATGGAGCAGTGCTCATCAGAGCCGTTCTCCTTTAAATTCCTTCTCGCTTGTGTTTACTAGGCGTTAATAAAATAAATATTGCCTCGAATGACAATACTCACCTGTTCTCTCACCCGGAAAGAGCGTGCCGCACTTGGGACGCACGGCATGAGGTGCACTTCTGGGAAGGGCCAGTCCTTGATACTCGCATGCGAGATGGTTCTTCTGGTCTCCGGCGACGACCCATAGCCGTAGACACCAGCTCTGAGAAGCACAGTGCTCAAGTTATCTGGGTACCACGTCCAAAAAAAAAAAAAAAGAACCCGCTCAGTGCATACACTCACTGCGAAGAAGACAGAATTAATCTGCCCATCAAGCTCTTTTGACGAAACCTTCACGGGCCCGCAGGAGCACTTCCTTCGGCTTCTAAAACAATTCAGTTCGTGGAACCAGTCTCAGCGATTATCAAGCGCTAACTAAGGAATGGTGACACGCGTGCAGATGAAAATTTAGGGAATTAGGTAAATTTGGGAACCTCTTTGTGTCATCTTCGTGTGCCCGTTTCGCGCCATCGGGTGAGCCAGTCCCCCATGTCTTCCTGTGTCTCTTGTCCTCCTCTTTCCCTTCTACCCCACAGAAACAAAAGAATGCCGGCTCCTTTCCAACTTACCGAGTATGCCAAAGCGCAAAGAAGCATGTCGCATTCAAAATTTCTTAAACATCGCCCGCCTGTTTCTGCAAACCAAACACCGATTTTGCTTATCGTTTCATACGAGTTGGGTCAACACACCTAGCGAAAATCGCGAGGTCCCCGGTTTTATCTCCTACCATCGAGACCGCCAGCGAGGTCAGCCTCAAGCCCGCCTCCCTGGCCCAAGTACTCCTGAGGCCGGGGGTCTGCAGACGTCCATCCGGCGTTTCCTGAAGGAATAGGAACCTGGCTGGCACCTTGCTGGGCGGCCTGCGAACCGGCCTGGGTGGCTCCAGGGACAGTACGGACCAGCTGACGGAAGCGGTAAACCTCTTCCAAAATCATCTTGCGCATATCGCCCACGTCCTCAACAACCTCGAAATCAAAGTTGAAAGTCGTAGGACAGTCGGGCTCATCCGAGGCATCATGCCAGATGTGCAGGTAGGGATGCTCAAGGGCCTGCTCGACGCTGATTCGGCTCGAGGGGTCGAAAGCAAGCATGCGGTCGAGGAGGTCGAGAGCGTCGGGGTTGGCCTGAGGGAACAAGCTGGGGAAGGGCTTCTTAGGCATGAAAGGCAGGTTGCGAACGTATTCCTGGGCACGGGGAGAACCGATGCGGGACAGGGTCTCTTCGTTCGGAGTTCCGAGAATGTGCAAGATCTGGTTCAGCTGATCGACGTAGTCGCGGCCCTTGAAGAAGGGGCGGCCGCCGAGCAGTTCGGCCAGGATGCATCCAACAGACCACACGTCAACTATCGCATGTTAGATACAACTCCGGGATGTGGCTCGCAGCGCTATTTGCCTAAAAGGTAAACGTACTAGCTTTGGTGTAGCTCTGGAAGCTGAGCATGATCTCGGGAGCGCGATACCATCTTGTGGCAACGTATTCCGTCATGTAACCGGCATTCTCTTCGGGGTCGACGGAGAAACCACGTGCCAGACCGAAGTCGCAAATTTTGAGCTCGCAGTCGGCGTTAACCAGCAGATTACCAGGCTTCAGGTCGCGGTGGAGGACGTTGGCGGAGTGGATGTACTTGAGACCGCAGAGGATCTGGTAGATGAAGGACTGGAAGTGAGCGTCGGTCAGAGGCTGGCCGGATCGGATGATAGCCGCAAGATCGCATTCCATGAGCTCTGGAGCACAAAAATACGTGTTAGCCTTTCGGTGCGCTGAGATCGGTACGGACGGGGAGGAACGCACCCTCGTAGAGATAGGTCTCGTTGAAGTTATCGGGTCGGGGGATGTCCATATCGTAGAGGCAGGTAATCTGTAGTGAGAGACGGTCAGCAATTGGCCAAGGTCCCCCGATCGTGCAGCTGAACGGCGCTGACGCGGGGTTGTTGGGGCAGCTTGAGGCAGGAAGGCAAGGGACGACTCACGTTTCGGTGACCTCTGAAATGCTGGAGCAGCTTGATTTCGCGCAGTGCGCGCTTGGCAAGAATCTTCTTGCTAAAGACATTTGTAACCTTCTTGATGGCGACGCCCTCTGAAGTCTGGTTGTTGACGGCAGCACTGGTGAGGGGGGCCAGTCGTCAGCTTCTAGGCAGAATGGTGGGGTAGCAAGTAGGTAGAACGGCCAGCAAAACAGCATGGACAGAATGAGAGGGGTGAAAGGTCGCACGCACCAGACGATACCGTAGGCTCCTTGGCCAAGCTCCTTTGTGACAGTGTATCGCTCGTCGACGATAAAGTCTTGGTTGAAGACCTTGAAGACCTTGCGTCCCTGAAGATCAGACATGTTTGCAATGGTGTTGCGGGTTTACGGCTCGATGCCTTTGTTCCTTTTTCCCCGGATGGTGCTGTGTCGAAGATGTCGAGTAATCGAGGGGTATCTTTCGCGAGTCAATCAAGACGAAGGTGGGAACTGCAGCAGCAAGGAATGCAATGCGATGCGACAGTTGCGTAACGAGACGAGGAGGACAGCGAGAGAATAAATAGACTCGCTCGTCGAGCAGAAAGAAAGACGAGGGGAGCTGGAAGTATTATAGACGAGTAGCCCACGCTGGCAGATGACGGAGGACAATGCGGGCTTTCAAGGACAATGGCTCGTCTTTGTCCCTTTTTTTTCTTTCCCTCTCTCTGTATCGGACAGATTCTGGTTGCGTGCGCGTTTGTTGGGATGGAAGAGGGAAGAGGTAGACGAGAGGAAGAACAAGAGGTGCTATAGGATGGAGGGATGGATAAGGTAAGGTCGGAAAGAAAACCTTATGATGTCCAAGGAGGATAAGACGAGACGGCAAAGGGGGATAAGGATAAGATGGGACGGGAATACGGATACCAGTTCAGGTCGATTCGGGGACTGTGGTACCTCTAGAGAGTGGAATTGATAGTGGGATGGGCGGGGGAGCGAGGCAGGAAAAGGCGATAAAAGCCAACCCCAGTGAAGGCACGAGCCGAGAGGGGATGAGGACTACTAGTAAGGACGCCGGAGGGAGAGGGAGGGGACGGACCAACCCGCTGAAGTGAAGCTGAAGGGGGGCGCAATTGCAAAAGGGGACAGGCTACGGAAGTATACACAGCCCAGCTGCTCTGTTGTCCCTGTCCGTTCCTGTTGCTCGTATCGATTACTTCTGTCCTGTCACACATTGAAGTGGACAGGTGGATATGGCGACTGGAGCAAATGACACCAACACCGGTACAGTACTAGCAGGCAGTAGCCATGGCGCTGGGTGGGCAGAAAGGGCAGAAGGCGCTTTCCGTGCTACAAACCATACGAGACATTGTCAACCATGCGGTGATGCAGAGGGTCCCCTGCCGGCTCATCTCTGATCAGGACACTATGGGAACCTGACTGATAGCAGCCCGGGCCGTTCTTGACACGTTCAGCCCAAGCTCCCAAGCCTTCAAGCTGCCTGTGAGTGAAAAGGTAAAGGGATCCATCGACAGAGAATGTACTGTTACAGTAGGTGCGAGGCAAAGGGCAAGGTGCAAGTTGCTGACGTTAGCTTGGCAGGATAATGGCCCCCCACATCACAAGCCTGGTCCCGCATTTGATTTGCTGGGTTGGTCTTTCGACAGTTTCTCATTGGCCCATAACCCGTATGAAGCTCCAACAAGCTCCCGCCAGTAACCGCTGAGAATCGTGACTGAATGCGCAGTGGTGCAGCACGGCTCTGCAACCGCGCGACAATTCATCTGTGAAGGGTAATGGGATTTATCCTAGTTGTGACCAGGTACCTTGCGGATAGGTACCGAAGAAAAATCCCGCCTAGGATTGAAAATGGATCCAGGAGCTCATCCTGTGACACCAACATTCAACCATTAACCATTTTTTTCTCCTATCCATGCGAGAGGGGGGCTCAAGATGGAGAAATGGAGTATGAGGTTTGACGAGCGCAATCTCAATCTCATCTTAATTTGGAGTATCCCGTCACCACACACCCATCGATTTGGAAAAGGCTGGCCTGCTGGGCTTGGTTGGCGTGGTCAGCAAAGTATCTCACCATTGGCGAAATAACGCACACTAAGACACATACTTTATTCTGACTAAGGTCAGAGCTTCACCGAGTCGATGAGCTCACGGGGTGTCACGTCAGCTTTTCCCATGCCGTACGCCAGTCGGTCCTCGGTCGCGGGATCCAAACGTCACCAACCAGGGCACAGCATCCTAGCCCCCAAGGAGTCTCCTGTCAGCAAGGAGCTATTCCTCACACTCCGCCAGTTTGCACCCAGCGTCAATCTTGAAAGTCAGCTCAGACCCGTTCAGCTACGCCGCTCGAGTGGCTAGCTGCCTCAGCACTAAGCACAACGATCCATCCCCGGGACCCTTTGAAGCCCTGTGGCCGTAGGGCTGAGCATGTTAAAAGCTCAGCTCTAGGCTCCGGTTCTCGCGGCTTCCTAACCATCGACGTCGTGCACTTGGCACAGGCCCTGTCCAATGCGAGGTTAGGAACAATCTGCAGCAGAATGATCACCGCTAAAGGGGCCACTGTTCCGAATCCATCTCGCTTAAGCACCTATTGTCCATTCTAGGATAATCTCTCAAATCAAGGGCGTCCGGGAAAGCTCCATCTTCAGATCATCTCTGCAACGCAATCTGCAGCTGCATTTCACTGGCAAACCTCATTTGAAGTCCAGTCTTCTATATGCAAGTCGTTACTGAAAAACCAACCCCAATACACGCTGGAATGCCCCATGGTTGCCGCCAAAAATCTGTAATGAAGCGAGGCTCATTTCCTCAACGGGCGCTACCCCCTGTCATGTCTGTCCCCGATGGTCCGCCCAGCACCCTGTCAAGTCATTATTGCGTTGGGGCGAGATAGCACTCGAAAGCAAAACTTTTGCGGCGAGCAAATCAGATCCCCGCCAACGTCGCTGCCGCTTCGCCCCAATGCACTATGCGATACGTATGGTGAGGCGTCGTCGCGAGTTCATCGCTCCGTCTGCGCGAGCTGCGCGAGCCGTCTAAGAGGGCCCGACTATCCCTTACGCCTTCGGGTCGATGTTGGGAAACACGTGCTTGAGGAAGTTGCCCGAAAACCGCGTGCACTGCTCGTAGGCCTTCGAAAAGCCCTCGGCGCCGCCGTAGTAAGGATCCTCCACCACCTCCGGCCTCCGTCCTCCCGAGAACTCGCCAAACAGCATCACCTTAGCCTTGGACTCGGGGTTTCCGCGCTGCTGCAGTCTCTGGAGGTCTTGCAGGTTCGATCGATCCATGGCGAAGATGTAGTCGAACTTGTTGAAGTCGGATGGTTGCACCTGTTCATCGTGGACTTGGGGTTAGCAGCCGTCGGACCCCACGGTTGCGACATGTGTCAAGGTACAAGCAGCGGTTGCATAGACGGTTGGGGGCAGCAGCATACCTTGCGACCGGCGTGCGTGTAATCCGTAATACCATGATCTTCAAGCGTCGCCATGGTGCGGGAGTCTGGGGGATCGCCGACGTGGTAGGCCGCTGTTTTGCTCGTCCCTCTGGTATTAGCAAAGTGGTCTTCTCGTCTCTGGCGATGAGGGTTTATCATGACGTATTCTAGTACCTGTACCGCAGGAATCCACCTTGGAGATGAGGCCCTTGTAGGGCGGTTTTTGCGCAATGTTGCGAAAAACGCCCTCGGCCATGGTTGAGCGGCAAATGTTGCCGAGGCAGACAAAGAGAACCGAGACTGGTTGATCCGTCATCTTTGCAGAGTGGGATGTGTGTGAAGAGAAAGAAAAGAGAGGGAAAAGGATGTCGCCAGGCGTTTGCGAAATGACTGGAACGTGCCTGCAGCGTATTGAGTGCCATCTAATTGCCCCGCGACTGCCGATCTCAGATGGAGGGGCGGAATGGCACAGTAATAAGCTGGATGTCAAACACTGTATGTACTGTGCCAGAAGTGGAACGACGAGATCAAGATTGGAACGTACTTCGTTTGAGCTACAGCCAACCTCATTCATCCGTCTCTCATTGTGCTGGCCTGAAATGGTTGTGCTGTCCTGGCATCTCGCTCTCTTTGAATTGCGCATCGTTTCTCCCATGAGGTTCATGCATCTCTTTTGCAGAGCCGATCGTCCTGCCAAACGTAGCATTCTCCGTTCGCAGTCCTCCTTTGAACTATCATTATCACGCTTGAGCCGCGTCCTGTCGGAAGTCCAGAACCCCGTCCCGATATTCGTCTATCATGACCGGGCAACCAAACATGGTGGTATTCCTTTAATTGGGCTCGTGTCGTTATCTTTTTCGATCGTTATTTGAGATATGCAGTTAAACAGTCAACTCGTATATCGTCCCAGCACTGCGGCAATCTTGCTTTCGCATTTCACCGAGGCCTCGATTCCCGCCACAAGACCTGACGTCCGAACTTGGACTTTGGCCACAGGCCGGTGCATCTCTTTTCCGTCTTAACTCCGCCGAAACGGATGCCCTATGCTAAAACCAGATCCCGGTGGGCACTAAATGATGCCGGGGCAGTCAAATTCAGGTGCTTTGTTCGACATGCCGCTGGTCGATGGAAGGATCGTCTCGAAAGGCAGTGATGTGCTCACGCCATTTTTGACAATGACTCTGCACAATACCCATCGAGGTAGTCTTGGACGCAGCGGAATCTTCCGTATGGTCATGGTCACACATCGCCAATGGTGCACCGCGTCTTCTTCGTACATCCTTTGGGCGACCTTAAACTGAGGAGTTCCGGCCTGTACGGCACATAAGACCTCATATCACTGCTATTGGCCAAGCTACCTATAAGCCTGATTACCTGACAATAGGCACTCTACAGTGCCACTAGCCAGTATATCGCGGCATGTGGTTGTTAACGCATGGCCAATCCGCCATCGACAACCAGAGTTGGCCAAAGGTTGTCAAAGCACTGCCCTGGCCGAAGTCAAGTGAGACTTCAACGAGGCTCGGTGAATCTTGAGGCTACAGGCGGCGAGCTTCCGGCAAAGACTCTGCCACGTGACATGGATTCCATGTCTAGCATTTCGCAGAGAATGCCATCAGTCTTGCCTTGGGTTCTCCGTTTGCGTTCCATGCCAGGTTCAACAGGGCAACCAAGTCATGTGAACATGTGCCAAGCCGGAAACAAATTCAGCAGCTATACAAGCCCGAAGAGCCCGGTCATCATAGTCATCAACACCCTTCAATTCTAACCGTTGTCTGGAATGGCTGGTTCTTGTATGTCGACTGACATCGGATGTTGGATGTCGTCTATTTCGCAACTACACAGCCACGTTCGCGGACACAGCTGAGCAACACGCCCTTTTCACGTCGCCGCTCGTTCAAGTCGTAAAGAGATAGAGGATTGAACCAGACAACCCAAAACAAACACACACGGCAGGGCGTCATCATAGAGGATCTAATGAGCCTGCCACATTTGACATTCGGAGCAGGCAGGCAGGTCAAAGGTGGATGCCGCCACAATCACGGAACTAACGACGCGGTATTGAGCACTAAAATTTTTAAGAGGCCAAAGCTCAGAGAATGATGCCTGGGGTCTTGCCGTCTCGTTCACATACTCGCGTGCATCAAGTCGACGCTTTTCGACTGCGTTCCTAGAAGCGAACAGGCCGTATTCAAGTAGGTTGCAAGCGAGTCTGCTCGAAAGCTTTTGGCCTTCATGGCGCGAACGTCCAAAGAACATAGGGAAGGCCATCCGCTTGGGATGCAGACCGTTGTTCCTTGCAGTATTCTGCATCTTCCCGTCCCTTCCTTATGACAGGGCACGGGAGAAGTTCTGCGGGAACGCAGACCACACCGTACGCGAACCAGGGAGGAAACTAATGCAGGTGCTCTTCATGCGACCGTGCCCCGTGCGTCCGACTTGAGAGAACCAAGATATTGATTGGTCCAGTCGTCCGATCGTCGTTTTCCTTGCCTGCATCTGACCAAGGGGTTCTCCGAGAAGGTTGAAAATGTTGGTTGAGCTTAATTCATCCGTCCTCGACCTCCTGTCATTCCTCACAACTGGGAAAGAGCTTGCCAACATGAGGAGTCATAGTTGGAATGTCGAAAGGGGAAAGCGCCGACTCGTCTCGAGTTCCAGACTCAGAATGGCTAATGGGCATCTTTTCAAGTCGTGTCCTTCAGCTTTGCACGGGTTCTTGCTTCTCGCCCAGCGCCTTGACGTTTCCGGGGGATCGACCTAGCTCAAGCGCAGAGAATGGATGCTACCGACCCGAGCTAGAACCACTTCTAGCCACCTTTGTTTGAGATGACACATGCGTCTGGACAACTAGCGTTACGAACCAGTCTGAAAACCGCATTCCGTCAGGATGGCAGCCGCTTTTTGCCAAGAAAGCTGTGGCGGCCGATGATCGACTGATTGACAGAGTATAGTCTCTCAAGCCTGGCCGGGATGGCAAAGTCCATTGACACCTTGCCGACAACACACAGAGTGCCTATACCTTACACTGATAAAGCCCATCGCATTTGCGCCCACCTCATTGCCTGATCCGGTGTGCTAGTGGACATGGACGTGTTGTAAGCCTAGGCGGCTAGCCAGCGGATAGGAAAGCCCTCGGTGGTTTGGCTTTCCTGGCCTGTCCCGTTCCGGCGTTGGATCGTCAGGTTGAGGACGGCTTGGCAGGGTTGACGATGGTTCTTTATAAGGCCGGCTGCGTTCCCTTGGGTGCATCAGCCCTAATCCGCTTCTGCTCTGCTCTGCTCAATAACCATTTACCAAGTGTCACGCTCGCTGGGCTGTTCCATCACAACCTCATCGACTTTATCCCGACAGCCGAAACACATCCCCCCTTAGCGACCTGCTCACCTTGTCAACAACGCCAACTAGCCACAATGAAGTACACCGTCATCGCCTCCATCCTCGCCGTCGCGATGGCTGCCGACGTAAACGATCTCGTCCAGCAGATTCCCATATGCGCCGTCAACTGCATCCGCGATGGCGCTCAGTCCGTAAACTGCGACATCACAAACTTCGCCTGCTCCTGCCAAAACGTGGAGAAGCTCACCGCGAGCGTCGTCCCCTGCCTCGGCACCTCCGGCTGCAGCTCTGCAGACCAAGCTCGTAAGTTGTTTCCCGTGCTGTCATTTTAGATGCTTAGACGTCGAGAACCCAATGGGCGTTGGCTGACTGGTGGAATGATCTGCAGAGGTTATCAAGATTGCCGGCGACATCTGCAGCCAGGTATCGAACGAGGCGGTGAGCGGCACGCAGGCCGCTGCGACGCAACTTACCGCCTCGCCCACTGCGACACCCGGCAGCGCTGCCAGCAGATTGCAGGCTGCGGGCTGGGCCGGTGCCGTAGCCGCCGTCGCCGCATTTGCTCTCTGATCGTTCCCCCCCCTCCTTTTCCATAAGCACTTTCGGCTGCGTTCGCGTTGTGGATCTTGGAACTCTTTTCGTGGAATACGTTGCGCCGGAGGTCTGGGTTGGTGCAGGGGCGACATGTTTTTAGGTTGCGGAGTTTGGGCGGCGACACATGAGAGGCAACACTCTTGAAGCATCAACCGTGTTTTTGAGAACATGTATACGAGCGATCATCTAGCACAATTTAACATAAACTATGAAAGCCAGCACGGTGTAGAGGAAAACGTGTCTATATCCAGTGAAGCCTTTTGTTGGACGACACCACCCACATCGTGTCTCCTGATCGCACCTTGTCGGCTGACATCTATTCTATGGGGGGGGTATCATACCTCTCTTCACCATGTGTCTATCGCGCTTAACCACCAAACTTGGCCAGCGCACTACCATCGCCACCGTCTCCGCCGTCGAGCCAACCGTGCAATTCATCCATGCTGGCGAACTGCTGCGCGTATACCATGCCTTCGCGCCTCCTCTTCTCCACCATCTTCCAGTCCCACGCGCCATCGTTCTGGACATCGCTCAGGTCGACATCCTCGTCGCCAACACCGTTGGCGCCAGACTGCCACCCGCCGGGCCTCTGCGGCAGCAACTCGCTCGCCTCAAGCGCGACGGCGGGGTGCACCGTCAGCCGTCCGATCTTGAAGACGTACTTGCTCACGCCCGTGGCGTAGATCTTCTTCTCCCAATCCTTGCCCTCCGTGCCGCTCCCCGGACCGCGACGGACGCGGGCGGTGCCAAACTTGGGGTCGAGCCATTCCGTCGGGCGCGCGGTGCCCTTGGGCACGAAGTGCGTGACGATGTAGAGCCACTTGCGGTCCCATGAGAGAATGCGTGACCACATCTCGTAGGGGGCGTAGGCGGTGATCTCACGACGGAAGGAACAGTGGACGGCGCCGAGCATGATGCCCATAGGGCCGCGGGCGGGTTTGCCCGACTTGGGGTCGAGGACGAGTTTCGTGGTGGTGTTGTGCGTCAGTTGGCGGAAGCCGGGGCCGAGGAGGTAGGTGCAGAGGTGGGTCCGGGAGACGTCGAGGTCGGAGAAGTAGGTCGAGTTGGACTTGTGGATGTTGTAGTCGATCTCGGTGATGGGGGCGTGGGATTGGGAGATCATGGGTCGGAAGAGGGAGCGCGGGCCGAGGCGGGGGGATTTGCGGATGAAGAGATGGAATATGATGGCGTGCCACACGCGGTACTGTTTGAACTTTTGTCAGTTTCCCTGGTTCTTTGCAAGGAGCCATGGCCTTGGGGGGGGGTTTCATGGATGGGATTGTAGGGGGCCGAGGAAAGAAGAAGACGTACAGTCCAGACGAAGGGCATGTTCTTCAGGTTCATCAGGGCGAAGACCAGCATCAGGATCCGGCTTATCTTGCCGGGGCCGGTGAAGAAGCTGGTGAGGAGGAGACGCCAATGAATCTTGTAGGCGGCGTAGGCGAGGCCGCCGGCGCCGGCGAGGCGGATGAAGCGGACAACGCGGACGGGCACCCGGTCGAGGTCGGCCTGGACCCGGGTGGCCTTGGCAGCAGCGGACGCCATTGTTGTATCTGATTCCCAAGGTTGAGCTGCGGCGAGAGAGAGAAAAACTAATGCTCTGGGCGGGGAGAAGAAGCAGGAGTGCGAAGAGAAGATTCCTTATCCACGACGGCTGCGGCGGGACGACGAACAGGAGGGTGCCGTCGGGACGGTGGAAGTATCCGCTGACGGATTAGGCCGAGGAGGAAGATTACGAGGACGACGGCCCAGATGGGGAGGGAGCGGAGGTGGCACCAGAGAGTGCTGGAGCATTTGGCGAGGAGGGAGGGAGAGGGGGCGGGCATTTGGTAGAAGGGGGGAGCGACGGGGGAGGTGATGTATTTTATTTGGACTTTTAAACTACCTTGGGTAGGTACGACGTAAGGTGGGTTGGCAAGGTTGCACGAGATTCCAGCATGCGAAGCACGCCAATGCCGCGCCGCGTGGTATTCCGAACCGGGTCCTTGGTTCTGGCGCGGTTCTAGAGTTTTTTTTCCCCTTAGAATGATGGATGGATGATGATGGGTTATCCCGATTGCGGATCCCACGTCCTGTCATCGATGATGATCGTTGGGGGGGAGCGCGTATTCTGTTGGGCGCGGGCGGCGCGCCGCTGGAGGTCTTGTAAGGTTTTTTTCTTCCTTTTTTTTCTTTTTCAGTTAAGGTGTGTCGTACAACGCAAGGTACAGGCACCTAGCATGGCATTGGCCACCAGCCCCCACGCCAACGGGGTTCGGCGTCCAGTGGGAAATCGCACCGGCTCAGGATCCAATTGGAGGTTGAGACGAGAGCTGCTCGACCTCGGCTCGGGGCCTCGTTTTTACCTTTACTTCTCTTCGCCTTCCCTTCTGGCTGGCTGGGCGCCCCCCTGAAAATTGTGGTTTAATGATTTTTTTTCTCTGTCTTCCTTGTTACTTTGTTCTTGGCCATGGCGAAACGGGGGTCTCTTTCTTTCCAACGGAGAAACGGACTGATTCGAGCGAGCCTTCGTTCGGATCTTTCGGGGGTCCGCGACTTGGTTGCGACTCGCTGTGCTTGTTGCTCCCCCCCAAGATCATATAATCGCGTGTTGGTCTTTGGGGACAAGGTGTTGTAGTCAGCACTCACTACGCGTGATGCCGACTAGATGAGCAGATGTGTTCACAACAGTAGGAATAAAAGCGCTGGTCATATAGGTAGATATATATAGGTTCTTTCGTTTCGATTTCAACTGCAAAGCCTGCTCTTACAAAAGCCCCTGGTGATCGCTTCCTAAATGGTGGGCCATGCCGATTCCGGGCCGGGTTTCGGGGTGCCGCGGCGTTGTGACCCAGTTTTACCCGTGCCGAAGTGTCGAATGGCCGGCATTGGGACAACGACGACCAGACTGCACGGGAATACCGATTTACCCCAGCTTCTTTCGCAAGCGCCGAACCTCAAGAATCATTGCACATGCTCTAATCCTTTCTTTTTCTTTTTCTCGCACTTTGGTTTTTGGTCGGGCCAAACGCGAAGTGATTGCCCTTGACGGTGCGAAATGCGTCAGATAAGCCACACAGATCGATGACGCTTGTCTGAAGACGGAGGGCGCCGGCCGCAGGCGCCCACTGCTGCCCTCTAAATCTTCGATTCAAAGCCGGGTTGTATTCATGCTGCGTCAGTCCTGGGGTTTCGACGCTTTCAATCAAGGTCCGGACAGCCTTCAGCTGGTCAACGTCCCCAGTCCGCAGTTTACCGTAAACTTTAATGAAATGGCAAGATTACCTTCTCCGTACATGCACACAACCATTGACTGGTGACAACTCTGCCCCCGGTATCTTATCCGGATTATAACGCGCAAGCAGTTGGTGAGTAGCAGGGCCATCGTTCATTCTGAGGGCTGGGGCCACTCTGTTGATGCGTTATGTATGACAAGACGGACGTACTGCCTGTCAGACACCCAGTTTTTGATACTCCTACGTCTTCTAGGACAAGGGCGTTCCCCCTTCCCTTTTGGCCTTCCAGACTGCGCAACTGCCTAGCCGGCTAAGCTCCATTATGAAATCAGTAAGTCCCTTTATATGTTCCATCTCATAGGTAGAAAGTGTGCGCATTGGGATGTTTTGGATAATCCCAACAGCTGCGACCAAGGACTCCAAATCCGTTCTTGCTCGTGCATCAAGGGTGTGAATGAGTATGTTGACAAACAATGCCATGGCAGCAATCGGGGCGTAGAAGGATATGTGCCTATCAGTTTAATTAGCAAGCTTGGCAACTTGCGCCCTAAACCCCTTGGTGAGAAAGAAATGGTTCAGCCGACTAACCGGAATGCCCCCTCCTGCAAGATCTCTATAGGTGCCCTGAGAAATAGTAGTGTCGAGCGACCAGCCTCGAGGGATAGGTCAATGCTTGAGTGAATGACGCTATGGAGGTCTTCCGGTAAACTCTCATGTTCGTTGGAAGTGCCGCACCTCCTGACTGTCGTATGAATAGTTGTCAGGGTGTAATGATAGTCTAATTGTAGATTGATGCGTCGAACTTTCTGCAAGATGGTCCCGTCGGGGGGCAGCAGCGGCCGATCCGAAGAAATAGCAAGCCTAGGTCGTGTTGATGGAGGAATAGAGAGCCTCCATTGCTCAAGCTCATCGTCTAGTTGGCGAATATTAAGTAGAAGCTGGCTGTCCGAGGTTCTGAAGGCTAGTGGGGAATATAGTAGACGACAGGCTTTCTCCTTGATCATGCTTAGACGAAGATCGTTGGGGAGTGGGCACGTGAGTGCTTCGTCGCCTGAAGTGCTCATGGCTCCTGCCCACTCAGGTAATGTCAAATCACAGTAATCTGCGGTGAGAAGCGGAGGCCTTCCCGAACGTAGTGAAATATCCTTATCCAGCACGTATAAAAACCAGAAGAGTCTTCTGATATGGTGACGCTGGCGTACAGCGAAGGAGTCGTCTGCAGAGGGAGGTTCACTCGGTTGCAAGAACTGACCACCAAGGTCGCATACCATGCGACAAGCAAGTGGGTGCAAGGAACTTGAACTTCGCCATTGACCTTTAAATGCTCGATATGTCTGCTGTGTCCACTTGATGAGCTGTGATTTACTTTCAACTTGAGCTAATTTACACAGACTCAACTTACTAGGAGGAGAACTGCTTGAAGGGATTCCAAGTTCGATCCTTCGGCAATGATTCCGAGAAGTGCTTGGGCTTTGCTGGCACATTTTTCGCCGTCTAGAAGGAAACTGGGATAGTAATCACCGTGCAATCCGCTGGCGATGGCATGCACAGCCCAAACACATGCCTCTGCCGGTGCATGTGATCGTGAGAAGTTTGCATCTGCAGGAAGGCCATATGCTTTCGTCATGATTTCCTGGAAGACATCTCGGTCAAGCACCGGTAAACTACACCGAAGGCTTGAATGATAGAGCATGTCGATGGCCTCACGGGTGGCGTGCTCTTCGGGCAGGTCGCCGAGTTCTTGTTGGGGAACGCAAACCTGTTTAGACGAAGTGGTGTACAAGAGCCGGTCCGCCTCGGGATTGAGAAACAGAAATCTGTCAAAGACCGCCTCTTGCCCAGTCCTTGATGCAATCCATTGCCGGCCCCTTTCTGATAGAATTTGCATTCCCTTAAAGTACCAATTCCGTCCCAACTGCTGTCCATCAAAAAAAAAAAGGACTCAGGTTCAGGATCGAGACAGGACTTAACGGAACTCCCACGTGACAAGCCAACAGGCGATGTCAGAGAGTTTGTCGTAGAGGGATTCACCGCATCGATCGGGTACTGCTCAAAAAGAGGCGCTACGACTTGCTCGGTTGTATGGGCCCCTGCGCCAACTGCGCCGCGGATTGTTTGACTCGGAATTTCAGCTTGGGCGTTTCTTCGAATCAAGTCGCCTTCCAGCTGTTCAATCCGGCGGTACAACTCATGGACAACTTCCGGTGTGACCCTGCTTCCACGCGTTCGTTTACTTTCCAGGGAGGAGCTGTTCAGTTTGCTAAACTATACTTACGGGGCTTGTTTCTTCTTCTGTGGTTCCCTCTTAAACGTGCAAGCAATACCTTGGTGGCTGCACCAGTTGCAGGGGATACCTGCGTTCGGGATAGAGCATTGGATCTAAGACGCCGTATATGAGCGAACTATGCTTGGAGGCGAATGGTCCGCCATACCTTTCTCTTGAAGCAGACATCACAGGCCCGCCTGGGAGGCATGGTGGCTCATCAGTTGAAGTCAACTTGGGAACGTCGGAATGACGGAGTCCGTGGGCGAGGATGTTCAGAAGCATGCCTTACATATGCACAACCAGAACGCCACATTTCTGTGGATAAGTGGAACGTCGGAGACCGTCATCCCCGATTACATAATGATCTGGAGATCTACGACTGGATGTTACAGCTGGGGCTTATTATGTAATCGGAATGTGGCCTTCGCAGATGGACTGTATTATATGGCGTGACACGGCCGTTTAGTGTGGTGTAAGCGGGACAAGTTGAAGCCTCGGGTCGATCAGATAAATCGGGCCGTCCCCAAAGCATCAGTGTCAGCGCATCTCTTGGTTTTTTTTGCCTGCCTAAGCAAAGGGTTTTATTATTTTCATTTTCATTGCTTTGTTTCCTGGAAAGTAGTCAAGATGACTGCTCCGTCGGCAACATGGTCGTACATTGCGTCTAGTCAACGCCTCAACCGGTCTTCACAAGCCGTGTCAGTCGTGGGCCAAAAGGTTTACATCTTTGGCGGAGAACTGGTACCCAGAGAGCCTATTGATAACCACTTCGATGTCGTCGGTGTCGGAAATGAGTCAAGTAAATAAATGCGAATGCAATATTTCCTATATGCGCTAATAGTTCGACAGAACCGAGCTTGCAGACGATCCCAGCGCCAACGGAAGCTCCAATCCCTCGCGTCGGCAGTCCCAGCACAACAGTCAATGGAAGCATATGGATTTTCTCAGGTCGTGGTGGTCTTGAGATGAGACCTATAGAGGAAAGCGGTTCGCTGTGGCGCTACGACATCGATAGAGCTGAATGGAATCTGATCAAACCTGCCGATTCTGTGGCGCCATAACCAGCTGGGCGAAGCTACCATTGCGTCACCTCGGACAACAAAAACAAGATATATGTGCATTCCGGGTGTCCAGAATCAGGACGGCTGTCGGATCTTTGGGTATTTGAAATCGAAACTAGGACCTGGTCCAAGCTGCCATCGGCACCTGAGCCCGCCAGGGGTGGTGCCTCGATCGCCTACTTCAACGAGAAGGTCTATCGCATCAATGGCTTCGATGGCAAGACAGAACAGGGTGGCGCCCTGGACGTCTTCGACACTGCTACAGGCTCGTGGACCATCATCAACTATACTCCAGACGGCCTAAATGGTCCAGAGGCCAGAAGTGTGGCTACCTTGCTACCGGTCGTTGTGGGCGGCAAGGTGCACTTAGTCACCATGTTCGGCGAGCGAGACCCGAGCTCACTTGGACACTCCGGCGCAGGAAACATGTTGTCTGACGCTTGGGCTTGGGATGTGGAACAAGCAAAATGGCAAAAGATAGCAGCTGTTGGGGACACCCCTGAGCCGCGAGGGTGGTTTGATGCCGACGTGGTCAAGGGCTGTGGTCGAGGCGACGGGATTATTGTTCATGGTGGTCTCAACGAAGAGAACAAACGACTGGGCGATGTGTGGAAGTTATGCTTCAATTAGTCTCATACATAACGAATGAATTTGTTCCAATAGATGCAACTCTCTTGACGAAGGATTTCGAAGAATCGAGTGAGCCGCATTGCTGATCAATACGAAGTTTACTACGTAGGGACAAGTTCTTTCCGTTTTATCGAAGAATCACTCAAAAGAGAGCAAAAGCCGTCGCTGATCAACGAAATAATCTTCGTTTCGAAGAGGTAACTGCCAGAACTGAGTCGAGCATGGGACTTGTGCGGTGCAGAAGGAAACAAGTCTTCTTGTATTTACTATTCAAAAAGGAGTAGCATCTCCTGTTGATCCCACAGACAAAGCGGGATTCAAAACTCGTCAGAGAGAAAGAATCAAGCTAATGACCAAGGAAGTTGAGGAGGATGGCTTTACACTGAGAAGAATCATCCAGACTCTGGGCTGTAAATATGGGCTTTTATGGAACTTTGTTGCATTTCACGGCACATTTCCAATTCAGCAATTTTCCCCAAAACAAAAGGTAGGGCTTTTACATGAGGCTTTATTCCGCAACTAAAAAGTTCGTGAGTTGGGGACAGGCTGTTCTAGCCACAATGACCACAACGTCCCAAGAAGTATGTGATGAGCTACAGCACACGTCGTGTATGGAAGATTACGTAAGTAGCACCTTGATTTTAGACCTGATATTAGAATGAAGGCTTCCTGCGTGAGATTCGTGAAGAACTAGGTGTTTGGAGAGTGTTGACTACTTCACGACAAAACAAAGACGCACACATGACGATCTCGGTCCTTGTCCGTCTCGTCAGTGCCACGAATATGTAAGTCATAAGTTTGAGCCTTGTCGTTTCGTCTCCTATACAGATCGCAGGCGCATTTAGTGCCAACGTCATCAATCCGGTAGTTCGGGAAGACCACAGAACCGATGCTACCGGGGGTACCGCTACTGCCCAAATCATATGTTCTACCGAGTACGCAGACAGCAGCGCTATGGAGCTTGGCAACAGCCCTGATGATAATGCGTTAGTACCCTCCTAACTTAAGCTGTATTTCTTAGGGAAATTTACATCGATACGAGACCAGCAACCGTAAACAAACCAGTTATCTGCATTTTGATTTTGTAAGATGGAACCAGAGTGGTAGAATAGACAGAAAGGTGTTTTATAAGAGGCGTGGCATGAGATTAGGGATCGAACGATGTATCTGAAACAAAAAGAACATTATGAGAATGCGCAGAGCAAAGAGGTTCTTAATATATCAACAATCTTCAGTCCTGTAAGAGACAGCCATTGCACCGAAATATGCACATGGACGTGTCCCCTTTGAGGACATTTCTAGACGTAATGTTGTTTCTTCCTGCATAATAATCTAGTTGGTTACACTTTAGACACACCTACTCTCCGCTAGGTTGTATTAACCTAGCTCATCAAGCTGGGAGCAATCTATTAGATACCGCCTATTGAACATTCACTCCACCCAAGAAGGAGGACGTAGCTAATATTTGATTAGGCACCTGAACTGTTATGCAATAATTTATATTGAAATGTCCTTCACGAAAGATTGGTTTGGTCTTATCTTGAAGGGGTGTGTTTTATAACTGTATAGGACTCTTACTTCCAGCCATCCAGATTCTGGATACCTTCATTGCAGGTACCCACAGGAGTAGCAAGACAACAGGCCATTAAGCTATGCATGTGACGTTCATTGAATCATGCACTACGTAGTACGGGGTTGCTAGACGTTGTAGGGTTATGGTTCCTTGGAAATTGAGTTAAATCAGACTCGTCTACTAGTCAGTAACCACCCCGCACCAGAGAAACAATGCGACATCAAAAAGTTGGCCCAGGCACGATTATCAAGCATCAAGCATGTGGAATTGTTAGATATACACAACTAGCATCTCGCACGTAAATGAGTAATTCCTAACATCATGATAGGGTTCGTGTCTACGTTGCCCTTGAAGGTCTGTGAGAGTAAGCTTCATACATGTCTATGCATACCTGTACCCTTCTACAACCTAACGAAGGTTTTATCTACTAGGATATCGCTAGAGACATACTAGCATAAGGCTCTTCAGACATAACAGTTACCTTCAGGTGAATTGGGCATTTGAATTTAATGGTTGGATATTTTCTTATGTGAGAAGACGCACTGATATCGAACCCAGATAAGCTATTGATGATCTTTAATATCGCTTTGGACACCGGTATATCTGCGTGGCCTCTCAGTCCGAGAAGCCTTAGACCGTGGAAGAAAGATGAATGTATAGGAAACCTGCAGCAGAGATAAACTTGTTATGCAAAACTGGCCTGTGCAGGTAGAAAGTACGTCGCGATAAGTCTCGCACGAACTTCTGTGGACTAATTGAGGACAATATCAGTTAATAACCAGAAAGGACCAGATACTGAGGGCTTGAATTACCCCTTCGTCATCCTCCTTTTCGCTTTCTCGTCCTCCAGTTGACCAGAACGGGCGAAAAGCTGTCGCTCATCGTTCCATACAAGAGGCAGCTCAAAAGTACAAATAGATCAAAGACAACTCACTCGAAAACTAAACCCTAGGTGAGCCAACTCACATTCATTTCAGTCAAACACTTGGCCAGTCTCCCGCACCATCGAGATGATCTATTCGCATCTTGCTCCTCTGATCCTTGCCTTGGCCGCGGGCACTAATGCGGCCGGTCTCACTCTCCGCGACTTGAACACCACTGAATGGGCTCCCGATCAACCTATTCCTTACGGACATCTCATTGTCTGGAACGATACTCAAGGTACGCAATTCTCTAGACTATAGTTTCAAAGACACTATTGGCAAGACTTTGCATCGAATAAGAAATACTAACCTGGTCGGATGATAGCCCACGCCGTCTCGGAATCAGAATATGACACCATGCTCATGTCCAACGGCATCCTTCTAAAAGCCCCTCAGGTTGACGAGGAATATCTCGCCTTTAACGCCACAGAGGTGGACGAGTCAAAGATTGACGAACGCGCCAACTGTGCCACAACCACTGCATATGCAGTGGACTCAGATAAGACGCAACACTTTGTTGACTGGGATATGCAAATGTCTTGGATCACGTGTTCCGAACAAAACGAGTTGACCACCGCCGTCAGCAAGGGATTCAGCATTGCCAACGGGGTCACCGTTAGTGGAAAGGGTGACATCACGGCCATCAAGGACAAGCTCGGCTTTTCTTTCGGCGTTGATTACACGCGGACTTGGACCACAACATCTAATATGGAGACCCGCGGCACCGTGCCAAAGAGTAATTGCGGCGTTGTGATCTGGAAACCTCTCACCACGCGCCGCTACGGCCGTACTCTGCAGGGTTGCCCTGGATCCTACACGCAAGTTGGCACCTGGATGGCCGATGATCACGGTGAGAGCTCGTACTCTGGTATCTCATGGCTCTCTGGGGCTGTTGGCTTTTGTATCAAACCGGGCAGTAATCCTCCTCTGAGCCGTTGCAACGGCAAGGGCAACTTCGTTTAAGCTGCAGCTACTGTCGTTTATTACACTAAACGCACCAGTTTTCCCCTTTATCTTTCTAGGCCTTGAATGTCTAAGAATCTTAATTCTTCATTCCTTCATAGCCCATGCCATATATCGTAGAGATAGATATAAGCTTGTGTGTTCAGTAACGAGAGTAGAATATATCTAGATAACCTCATATAGTATTATCTACAACATCAAAACCTTAACTAAACACCAAAGAAGATGACAAAATTGAGTGGAAGATAGTTACAGAATTCTGTGTCCAGTTTTATCCTACAACCTCGATAATGCGATTGATGAGCTCATCCGAGTTGGAACCAGCAGGATCAGCCGCGGCAATGGCCTCGTCGACATTGTTGGGAGGATATATTAAAGTCCCGTTAATATAGCTCTTAACTCGCTTGGCGGCGGCCCCTGTAAGTTGGACCTCCCTCTCCACCCGCGACCGATCACCGCGCCCCAAGAACCGAGGTCAAGACAGCAGTCGTAGGCGGGCTGTGAGTAATGTGTCATCGGTTTATTGAGAAGTGCGGCGGCAGCATTGTGACCTGACGTGCGACCGAGCTGAAGGGCATGCTGGCAAGACATCAATACGTGATGACCCTTGCTATCGGCGAGAGCGTATGCAGCGTCACCTGTCGCAAAGACGTTCTTGGTCGTCGGTGTTTGAAGAAACTGGTTGACATGAAGTCGACCTAAAGCATCTCTTGTCTCCGGAATTTGCTTCGTCAGAGGTGTTGCTCTCATACCAGCAGTCCAGATGATGGTCTTCGATGCAATGCGCTCGCCAGATGCGAGTGTCACCCCGTCAGAGTCGACTTCAGAGACTGCCGGGGGCGATGACGAGAATCTTGATATCCCGGCCTTTGTTCTTGAGGTTGATAAGGCTTTTGGCCGACAGGGCGCTCCAAACACCGGCAAAGCCAGCACCAATAATGACAATAGACTTGGACATGGTGTAGGAAGATAAGCAAAATTGTTTTCAGGGAGAATGAAAAAATTCTAAACGTTTGAAGGGTGATGATGCTTCTCGAATGGGAGAAAATGTCGTGGTCGATATGCCTTTCATATATTGTCGAGTAGGCCAACTTATAGCAAGTGCAAAGGGATGACACCATTCACCAAAGCTGCAACATATTACCTAAACGATTTGTGATGTTAGGGACTTGCAAGAATTGAAAAGTTGCAAAGCCGTTGTCATGGGCTGCGGGCTTACATCGAATACCCGACCCATTGCGCCACACCGAGTCCCCGGATAAGCGAAAACCCGCTTACTGCTCACAGACTGCCAGGTACACATCGCCATCTGCCTTATTCTAGTCACTCTCATTACGGATTCAGTCAACTCAACAGCATTCTGTGCAAGGGATGCTGCACACTGCTCTTTTTCCTGTCTGCCATGTCGTTCGGGAAATCTGGCATGTGATAGAAGCGGCCGCAATGCAGCCGCTGCGTTGAGTTCAAGCCATGTCACCATCTGCGTCGTGAGGCCTGGGCGGGGCGATGGAAACGGCTTGCAGTAGCGGCATATGACGGTAATCTCGGATACAGGTTGCCCTCGCCAGTGGTTCCAATTTCCAGACAAGAAGGCCAAGAACCCCTGGGGCTCGACGACTCCGATTCGCTCGAAAGAATTGCCGTTAGCGATGGAACTTCCAGCTCGGTATCGCCCGAGACATCTCAACCTCACATCGAAATCATCTGAAAATATGCTTTATTCAGTTCATATTATTCAGATGTCTTTGTGACTATTACCCTGTCCTGCTTCCCGGAAAGCATATGTTACGACTCCACTAGGACCCTAGGAGATGGCTGAGTCTTGAGCTACTGATTTTCATTATGCACTTTGTTAGCTAGTTTATAAGATAAAGAGAACGTTCTGTCAAATTTGAAGAGGATTTGGAAACGAAACATATGTATGTTTCAATATCCTACTTGACCATAGCCTAAAGCTAAATATCGTGAGGACGACCAAATTTCTTAATATTGTACTAGATAATTATTTTAGTCACTACTTTATGATGACGGAGCCTTTCTGCCATTCAGTTATTCTAACTATATTTTATTGCACCCTTGTCTTATAAGTTACCACAGACAGTCCGTCCCTATACCCCGATAGGGGCTGCCCCGGCTCTGTTCAGCAAGTAACGAAGGCGGGTCATAATATTAGGCCCCAGATTTAAGAAAGGGGAGGAGTTAAGACTTATCAAACCTATATTAACTGCTTTTTTCTGTACTTAATCTCCTTGGTAGTTGTAACATTACATAACTTCCTCAGCCCTTAACTCAGGATCACTTTATGGTCATCGGCAACTTAAGATACCCTTCCTAGTCCAATCCATAGTACTTCGAATCGGGAGAGTGAAATTTTTGTCACTTTCCACGAAGTCACCTCTCAGTCTTCGGAGCATGTCTCTCCTTTCATTCGAGTCTTCCGCAACCTGGTCAATCTTATCATCCCATGGCCTCCACCCCTCGACGTGTGATATCTTCCACCAGATCACGATTGGCGGACTGGAGTTATCTGAACTCTGGGCACCTTTTTTGTCGTTTTCGCCGTCTTCCTCTTCAGTGTTGACTAAAAGAAGCGCACTAAGTGCGAGATACAGCCGATCGTTACCCTTTGGCCGGCATTTGTAGACCAATTGGGGGCTTCGGTAGGGGACCGAGGTCGGAAAGTACAGTTTTTCTTTCAATGTGAGGATCGATGCTGAGTTAAGGTTTGCGCCAGAAAGCCCAATCTTGATCACTTTCGGATCGCAGGTCAACGGCGGGAGAGCAATTACCAAACAGTTGTCAGTCCAATATGTAAGCGCCAGCGGAGGAGACATCTCCGTCAACGAAACAGGGATAATATAGGTGCAGCTTTGAGTCCGATTCTCGCGAGCGAGTGTATTGTCGTCATTTCCTTTCTCGGTAAACCGGAAAGTTGACACATTGAAGGAACATCTGGTACGGAATCCCTCGTAGAAAAAGGAAATCTGCAGCAGATAAAGAAACTTCCCACATTGAGAAAAGTGAAGCTCTAGAAAGAAAAAGTCAGCGACAATTACTCGCTAATAAATAAATGGCATATTTGCTACCCACCTCGAACACAAGCTGTCGGTGTTCTCATGATGCCGGACAGATCAGGGAGACTCAAATCTCTTCTCGTTCCGTCCTCAAGATGAATTAATCTCAACTGAGCAACCGAATGAGTCACTGCCACTAGCGGTAAGTTTGGGTGCACGGC
Organism: Colletotrichum chlorophyti; assembly: GCA_001937105.1. Lineage (NCBI taxonomy): Eukaryota > Fungi > Ascomycota > Sordariomycetes > Glomerellales > Glomerellaceae > Colletotrichum > Colletotrichum chlorophyti. The sequence continues at coordinate 30,138 of MPGH01000130.1, read as the reverse complement.
AGCAACGATCTTCGCCCATGGACTTGGAGCTGTCCAGAGCTCGTAGATCGGTGGCTGTCCCGGCCGCCACAAAATCAAGCAATCAGTACCATCCCCAACACCTTCAGCAATATCCAATTTGGAGGCCGAAGATTTCGGAGACCCATCTCTCAACGATTCATTCTGGGAGTTCTCTGATCGAGAGCCCAGCTCTGATTTATTGTCGCCAGAGAAGTAAGTCGAGTCTTCTGATTCTGCGTCAGAATCCGTGTCAGAGTCGGTTGAATCTGCTTCGCCACCACAGTCGGACTCGCAATCGTCAGTTGACCAAGCTAAGTAGATCAAGCGAGTCGATTTGGGTTTTGGAGATGAGAGGCTGGTATTCACCAAATGCCATCGACCTGGTACTTTTGATGGTTTTCGTTGCGGTAGGCATCGAGGCGGTTCCATTTGCAAGCCGATTTGACAGCATGCACATGATCCGGTCCGCTTGATTTGTAGTGTTTGGTGATTGATACACCACGTTTCCAGATAATTTTGCGTTGCATCATGACACCCGACGACATCAATCCAGTGGTCCTTGTCGTCATTGGTGGGCAATCGATGTGAGAAAGGATTCACTTTCATCCTCCGCTTATGGTTGGACTTCTCCACGTCGGGAATATGAAGTTGCCGAATCGAGCCTGGCAAGTCTCCCTTGCTGCGGAATACTAGCTCGGCTACTAGCTCCTTCTTCTTCAAAGTGATCTCGAACAAGAGCACATCTGAAATGGTACTTGTCTGCTGTAGAATCTCGTTGAAGACCTTCGGTTTCTTTGGATGGTCCGGTGGGATGACGTAACAAGGCTCTTTAAATTGTCTCAACGGAATACAGGATCTTAGTCCAGCTGGCTGGGTGATGAGCACCTCTCTCCATTCGCTCACGTATGAACAAAATGACTGGTCGAGCTCCTTCGAATGTGCGTCTATCCATCCGGGCAACGGCAAGCCGAAGTAGTCTGCTTCCCCCAGGGCAGCTCCCCTGGCGCCCATTGCGAACGATCCAGCCTCTCGGTGTTTGTAGTAACCAAAAAGGAATGGTGCCACTCGACTCTGTACGCTCAAACAAGTCCAGAAGGCCATGCTTCGAAGGAATCTTTCCACGTCAGCACGAAGTTGCTGTGTTGGTTCGACCATAAACAAGTGTTGAGACCAGAATGTTGCAGCGTATCGCAGAAAAGCATGCTCCTTGGGTGTGTGTTCCAGAAGGCGATCCAGATGCAGGTCATCTGGATGCTTCCTGTAACGTGTGTTTCTCAGATAAGTCAAACAACTCTTCCCTATCTCCCTATTGGCTTTGGACCTGGTGAGAAACATGCCATGAAGCTCTGGTGGAATACCGGAATCTTTCGAAGAAGGGTTTTGGAACAGGAAGTCCACAATCGATTTGTGGAAGAACCTGATAATCGTATGCTCGTTGGGAACACCATCACGAATATCTAGCTCTACAATGGGACTGCAAAGATCCTTGAGATCTTCTTCCCAGGTTATGTTGGCATATGCATAGTCTTCCAGGTCCTCGTTGACAGAGAGCGCATCAACTACTTCGTTGAGTGTGAGGGATTGAGGGGCACCAGCCAGGAGTGTGAACAAGCGACTGTGGCGTTGTCAGCAGTTGGCAATCGACAGCCGTTTGTGCTACATTGTTTCTCTGCCTACTCACCGAACCAGGATTTGTTTGTAGGCAGAAAGATTTGTAATCTCTGTTAACGACCGCGCATAGTAGCCGTTGAGTGTTTTAGGAAATCCTCGAAGTTGCTTATCGATGTTGATTCCGCCTTTGACACCCTGGAGCTTCCAGCAAAGGATCCAGGCGTAGAGGAAATTGCCTTCGCCTCGTACGTAGTCGGAAATGGCTGCTTGATGCTTAAGATTTGCCCCCAGATACGTCTGAACATCTCGCATGATGGTCTCAGGGTCGGCTTCAATCTCTACCGCATTGATTGCTGTCATGACCTCTTTTATCCTGCTGTAGTTCCGGCTTGTGAACATCCATCTGTCGCGCATGTATGTCTCTTTCCCCAACATCTCCTTGAATGCGCAAAGCAAGTCTGTGGCATCGCGTGTCGTTTCGTCCTTACGAGACATATCCACACACTCATCAAGCCCGTCCACTATGATGAAGACATGGTTATTCTTGATAAGGAGGTAGAGAAGATCCAGTGCCACATACCCAGACGTGATACTGCCACTGCTCAACGCCGGCATGCTGTGGCGCTTTTCCCGGCACAATTTCGTGAACTCCTTCAATGATTCTGGCGAAGACATATCCATGATTTGCAAAATCAACGACTTGAAGCCATTGATAGCATGTTTTCGTGCGTCGTCGTTAAATGAGAAGAAGAAATAGACGACTCTTTCCTTTTTGGATCGGAGATGCTCGATGACGACCGAAGACAGCACACTTTTGCCAGAGCCAGGGTCTGCATGGTACCAGAGAGAAGCCTTCTTTTTGGCATTGTACCAGGCAATGAAGCGAGGGTCTTCTAAGATCCAACCACACGTACCCTTATGTTGGTAATTTTTGTGGTGAGTGAAGTTGTCCTCAACTATGACCTGTTCTTTCGGGTCTCCCGCGATCCATTCTCGGAGTGATTGTCGGTCTTTCTTATCCGCATCTTCCCGTGAGCGGGACCATTCGGTGCTCTCGGCTAGTCGGTGGACTGCATTGCTGTCATCGCTGAGCGCTTTGCCAGCCTGCTCAATATCATTCGATAGGGTAGCGGTGATTTTCGCCAGAGTTTCACCGGGCTTCGACATGGTCTTGGACGCGCTGTACCAGAACTCCAAGATTCTCTGGTAGGACCGGACTAGCAGGGCTTGTAGTTTGGGCTCTGACGCAAACGCTGGTTCAACCATCTCGTAACACTCCAGGTAATCTCCGATTCGCTCCATGAAGTCGAAAATCATTTCATAAAGATCGAGGTACCCGGTTGCCAATGAAAGTACAATGCGAGCTCCAGCAAATGCCGCTCCCGCTCCAAGCGGGACGGCCTGGCCCAGTGCTTCACCCACTCTCATCATGCTCTTCAGTCGGTGGAGGAAAGGTTCCAACTTCTTGAGCCCACGGTTGATGACACGACCCTTCCATTTTAGCCTAGACTTTTCTATGCAGTCTTTCAGTTCGTTGAACGCCAATGAGGCGTATGCTTCACTGTCAAAGGCCGAGCAGGTAGTCCTGCTCTTTTTCTGTACATCATTGAGCTCTTTCAAAAAAGGGTTCTCTGGGTCCTTGGTGTATTTTTCAGGAATGCTGTTCAGAAACTTCTCTATGGCGATAGAGAGAGCATTGCTCGAGGGACCTGGGATATCTTCTCCCTCGATAGGACAGGAAGTCGACATTGCTGGCGACTTAAGGTAGGTTCGAAGGCATGAAGCTCGCTTGTGACAGGTATTTGTGGGAGACTAGGAATTCGGTGCTGGGAAATGTTTTGCGTTCGAAACTCTCTTTCACTTAGAAATGGAAAGGCTCTCCAAGCCTGATGCCATGCGGGTGGTCAGCTTCTTCCAAGCTGTTTCACCACACAGGGGCCTCCTCGGCATTGATGGAATCAACTTTGGCATCACATGCCAATAAATATGCATGTCAGACGCCGAAATTTCCGGATTACTGGTTGGGGAATAGGAAGCAAGGCTGCGTGAGTGATTATCGGCTCTTATCGGCCAATCATTGATGTTGGTCATTTCATCATCGACTTACCATTATCTAAAGTCACATAGACTAGTTGCAATTCGACAGTCACGTCAATTTTAAGCGCTTGGCTTATGCATCGAGCTGCATGTGCGCACATTCTTGGAGATGTAGTTGAAGCCGAGCCTAATTACTATCGCAGCCTTCTGCGGGTTTTCATTTGGAGTCAAATTGATTCGGTTTGTTTCCCGAGAATCTGATTCTAGATAAGGCTGTGAAGTCGTGATCTGTTCCCAAAAAGAATGAAGAGGAAGATTCATATCGAGGAGCAGCCGCCCCTACCAAAGTATCGACGGCTTCGCTCTCGTGCAATCTATCACCAAAAATGTCTAGTCCATTGCCTGCCGCAGGCTCGCGTCGCGAGTTTCGGGCCTACCATGTCTCTCTCAAGAAGGACGGCAAAAAATCGATCGAGCGAATCCCTGACCCTTTCGGCAAAACATCGTCTGGCCGCGCCAACGACGACAAGGACAGCTCCTATGCCCTCGTAATCACCCGGGATTTCACGGGCGAAGATCCTTATGAGCCCAAATCGACGACTCTGAAAGTCAACTCGCCCCATATTCTCAAAGCCTTCAGGGATGTCGTTGGATCCTACCCAACGGTGGCTTCAGACTTCAAGTCCCCAGTTCAGCTTACCAGCCCATACCAGATGTTGATTCATTACTGGGAAGAACTGGAACATTACCATGAGAACACGGAAGACGACAATCAACGGTTACATACTGGCCTCCTTTTTGATTTCATGCATTCCGAGGTCGGAGCCCAACGGAGCGTCATACTGTCCATGCTGGAAACTCAGCAGATTACATTCCCAACAGCATGGGTGATCTTTCGGCCGGGTACTTTGCTTTATGAGGATATAATGGGATTTCCTTGGCTCTTGGAATGCCAGAAAACGGCGTACGAACAAAACGCCGGAGGTCCTTACTTAGAAGTTATATGCAAGTACACGGACTACAACGGTACAATCGCAGGAGAGGCTTCCCACACGACACGAATCTATCAAAAGGAGCTTTTCGGGGGCGACAGCCCAGCGGTCATCACTGACATGCCAATATATCCTTGGTCGTTCGTCAAAAACCACAAAGAGCTCCAACCCGAAATCGAGAAGCGAGGTCGAAGATTTCTGTCATATGTTGACATGTCTATTGAGGCATACGAGGGTTTGGCCCAATATCTGAAACTTCCACCCTGGGCGTGGTATAATCCAGACATGGCTTTTACAAGAGACGTGTGGCTGCCATATACGGTCAGTAACCACATTTAATTCTATGAACGGACGGTTGCTCATGGCTAACATCAAACATTAAAGGAATCTGGACGAGTCATTATCGACAGAAAAACTTTCCAAAAGGATCATTACAAGAGTACAAAAGGCGTTCAGAAGGCTTTGAATCCAAGTCCGTTGTTATGCCCTCCATATGTGCTCGGGTTCTCCTTGGGCAGGAAGTGCTGGTGCCGTTTTTTCATTGATCGTATCAAGAAAGTCGAATGGAATACCCATGTTTGGGATTCACTGATCTTGCCAGACGACCAGAAGCGAGTAATCAGAGCTCTGGTCACATCGCACCATTATCCGGAGGACCCCCGCAACCAACCTGAACAGAAGGGGAAGGGTCTTGTCATCCTCCTTCACGGTTCCCCAGGGTCTGGGAAGACCTTGACAGCCGAAGTTGCGGCAGAGGGTATGGAGAGGGCGTTGATCTCCGCCTCGCTGGGAGATCTTAACAAAGACCAAAAGTAAGTCGACAAAGCCTCGAGACCTAGTTCCTACAATCGTACTGACTAGAACCCAAAGCCCATCCAGCTTCGAGCATGAGCTCCAAAAAACAATGCAATATGCGACTCAGTGGCGCGCCGTTCTTCTATTGGACGAAGCCGACGTGTTCCTTGAGACACGCGAGGAAAAGCCAGGGAATGCAGATCGGAACGCGCTTGTCGCAGTGTTTCTCAAACATCTGGAGTACTTCTCCGGCGTGGTCTTCCTTACAACCAACAGGCTGGCGTCGCTAGATGGGGCCATGAACTCGCGCATTCATCTTGCTTTAGGCTTCTCTACGCCGGGGTTTGAAACCAGGCGACGCCTCTGGATGAAATGCATTCAGAGCATTCCTGATGCAGAGGCGTCAATCGAAGACCTGGATGACGCCGTCGAAGATATCGTAGCGCACGTTCTTAATGGACGAGAGATATCCAACGCTGTGAATACGGCAAGGACCCTTGCGAGGTTCGACGGAGAGAGACTCCAGATGAAACACATCGAGCAGGTTTTAAAAGTCAAACTTGACTTTCAGAAAGCTTTGAGTTCGGAAAACAAGAGGCTCACTCTAGCTCAAAGTGGTGGTGCCTTGGTCAGAACAGGTTCAATTGTTGATGAGTCCGAGAAATATCTTTCGTGACCAAAGTTGAAGGAAGTTTTTCGAGTGGTTTCTCTTTCGCCTCATGTTGTTGCAGCAACGCTTTTGCTAGATAACACAAAAGTTTGTCGGAGCTTCCATCAATCCCCGATAGTCTAGTGGTGAGGATATCTGCTTGTCATTCGAGAAGTCGTTGATCGCAGGGGACCGGGGTTCAATTCCCCGTCGAGGAGTCATCATCGTCAACTATCCACCCACCCAGTAGGTGTCAAACTTTTTGGCTTGCCCAGAAAATAAATTAGAAGCTATTACTCGGAAGTGTTTGCTTTCTTCTTTTATTCGGTTTCTGACCAATGCGAAGGCCCCGTTCAAGTATATCCGGAAACTCCACACGTCCAACATTCCAGATCCCACAACTAAATACCGCTACCCGGCTCAGCCACGTGAGCATCGCGGGCAGTGAAGTTGTAAAAGAGGCACGTTGCGGTGTCGGGCTCAAACGTGAAAGATCCACAGCGTGGCGGTCGTCGCCCGTCGGTGCAGATTTCCCAACAGCCAAGAGGGCCGTCGTCGCCGGTCAGGAGCTGTCCTCTTCCAAACGGCGCAAGTCCCTCGCCGCCCTTCCATTTGGCTTCGACCTCGCACGTGGCCGTCGGCGAGAGGCAGCTAATAGTGGGCGTTGGAGGAGCCGTTGCGGATGGCACTGTGCCGGAGGTAGTTTTGCCACAGCCCCAACATTCCTTGTCCCAAACTTTCAAAGCACTCCCGGGTTGTGGTCGGGCATGGCTTGCGGCAGGTCTGCTTGCTAGGTTGCATTGTCCGCCGTCCTCATAGTATACGAACGATTGGCATTCTCCCCATCTCCGTGGCAGGTTACAAAAGTCGAGACATTCCTTGGCGCTGGAGAGGCCGGTCCTGAATGCAAAGAAGCCTCCCGAGGAGTAGGCTTCCACTCCACACATGGCGTTGGGCGAAGTGCAAGACGACGTGGTTGTGGCCGGAGCTGAGGAGATGGTCGTGCCGCCACACGGGCCATCAATTGCTCCTACGAGGGCCAAGCTGGCAACGAGGGTGATGAGTTTAGTTACTGTCATGTCTGCGTTGAGTTGGTGGGTTGTCGCACCGATATCGAGGGTTGTTTGCATCAAGCACAACTCGGTTTGCACCCTAAATACTTCAAGAGTCTACCAAGAACGCCAATCCAACCGAGCCTCCATGCGATGATACCCCGCATGCCTCCTTACATTTGCATCCGCGGTGGCATCAACAGAGTAATATATCTGCGGTAGTGTGTTCGTTTAACATGCGAGTAAGAGCTAATGTATGCAAGCTCTTCGTATTGACGCGACCCAACCATAAGAATCCAGGGCAACTGCACCTGGAGAGAGTCAAGTCTTGCAAATAGTCAGGCCATCACAGCAGGCTGGGAATCGATCAAAGCAAGGGGGAAACATCCTTTTGACCACGCTGGGTAAGCCATACGTCGAGAGGAACTACATGCATGCGGTAATCATGAGGCCGCACACAGGTGGCTGTCGAATTGTCGCCCAGTCATTTAACAGCTCTGTTTTAGTAGTCAGGAATGCTGGCACATAGACAACAGAGGGTGCATCGTTCGCTAGTGGTTTCGAACATATGAACGACAATGCATGTGTGCGTAATATAGTTACTTCAGAGGTAAGCTTACGACAAAAGGCATGCATTTCGATCCCCGCACCCCATGTAGGTACGTTCATCCGATCTATCAGACCATGGAGACCGGACGATCCCATCTCGATCCTAGCCTCAGGAACAGCTCTAGTCATTTACTGAGACGCTTGTGACCATCTTGAGCAGAGCCTACAGTCATTCTCGACTTTGTATGAATAAACTAGATTGTGGCAAGCTCAATATGCTCTGCGACAGTTTATGGGTGTAATGCTGGGAACGTTGACATTGCATTTATAGTGTCTTATGTACAACTCCAGGTTTTTGACACATTAATCTTAGGCGTCTATTGGTCTGCCAGTGACAAGATGATTGAAAAGCACTGTCTAGCTAGCACAAGCAGTAATAGGTTCCAGTACAAACGCCTAAACCGCAGTTTGGATTTCTAGTCCAGGGCGATGAACCGTTTGTCGCGGGGCTTGAACTCAGATTCCGATTGGTGATATTGCGAATGTCATGGCCGGGATTCTCGACTTCTTGTTGGTTAGAGTCGCCCAGAAACTCGCAGGTGGGAAGTTTGGCTTAGCTTTATGCGTCAAAGGTTTTCCCGTAACAACTCATCTCTTACGGATATCGTTGGCCAGAGCATGGAGGCTCGTAGCGCAACTTTGAACCCGGGACGAACCAACTCACTGCTCTGCGTTGTCGGCTGCCCTCTGATTGACCCCCCAGTCTCTCTGGATTCAAGGTACGCATGAGCTCGGTGAAGGTCCGAAGATGTCCGGCGGACATAGCTCAGTTGGGAGAGCGTCAGACTGAAGCGGGTTCTTCGGAACTTGGGTAACTTCATTCCATCAATCTGAAGGTCGTGTGTTCAATCCACACTGGCCGCATCTTCAATTTTTTAGTAGGTCTTGGATCCTGATGCGGCGCCATACTCACTCACCTCCTCACTTCACCAATTGCTGTCACCTACTGCGACTTACTTACTCTACTTGATTCACTACCTGACAAGTGCGACAGTAGGTGGAGTAAGGTAGAGTTTGATCGCTAATGATTCAGTCTGTGTGAAGAAGAGCGTTTCATTCACTATGTAGGTTATTTATTATGTATGTGTAAGTAAGTAAGTATTTGGTGTTCCAGATCAATTCGTCGTCTAGATTTCTTAAAGTAAGAACATCCAGTTGCAAGAAAGCGAGTTTCGTAATGTACAGAGTAGTAAAACTTGACCTATTCATATGCAACGTGTTGGGAAGTAATTTATTAAATAATGAATTAGTACGGGCAGTGAGTGCACCGAGTATGTAATTTGTTGATGGTTGGTTGTTGGTTGGTTGCTTACAAGATGGATGTTTTCTGTCTTCCAGGTCGATCAACAGCAGCAGATTTTCTGGTCATCTGCCCCCAAGATAATTTAGTATGCCAGGAGGAATTGGACGATCAGAAGGGAAATCATACGTTTGTAACCTCCTATGCGAGCCTGTGACCTATGCTGGCATCCTGCCATAAGGTAGTTCGTCTATGCGGGGCTTGTTTGTGTACGCCGAAAAGTGTACGGGTCTTTGGGGGTCCCCAGGCTGGAGCTGTCCGCGCCAAATTTCGCCCTTCCAGGGTCTCGGCCGCTGAAAGCACTGATCCACGGACGTCACCCATGCGCACCTGCAACACCTCACCAAATGCGCCCCATCGCCCGAAACACCATCCCAATTCCATGAATCCCTAACATCCCTCCGCTCCCTCCCGCTGCACTACAACCCACAATGTCGCGACGACCGGCGAAGGGAGACTACATCGAGACCGTACATTTTCTCTTCTGCACATACTACCGTCACCCAGCGGACCATATTGACTGACCTTCTTTTCCCCCAGGACACGGGCAACAAGGTCGCCCGCAAGGCCACCCTCGTCGGCACCCAAAACATCATGCTCGGCGGAAAGACAGTCATCCAGCCCGAGGTGATGATTCGAGGTGATCTCGCTCGCTCCATTCAGCCCTCGGCCGGCGGCGCCCCCGCGAACAACACCGCCGTCGCCATCGGCCGATACTGCTTCCTCTCGAGGGGAAGCCTCCTCCGACCTCCGGGACGAATGTACAAGGGGTACGTCGTTGCCCCTCGCCTGCTTTCCTCGTCCCTGTCCGAGACCAGGACGAAAGACTAACCGGTACACACCCCTCCTTAGGGCCTTCACGTACATGCCCCTCCGCATGGGTGACCACGTCTTCGTCGGCCAGAACGTCGTCGTCCAGGCCGCCTCGATCGGCTCACACGTCCACATTGGCCGCGACTCTGTCGTCGGCGAGTTCGCCATCGTCAAGGACTACGTGCGCATCCTCGAGGGTACCGTCGTGCCGCCCAACATGGTCATCCCCAGCTTCAGCGTCGTTGGGGGACAGCCCGCCCGCGTCGTCGGCGAGGTGCCAGAGGGCGGGCACGAGGAGTTTGAGCTGCGCGAGCTGTACAAGACGGTCGGAAATAACCCGCAGCCTCTGACTATGTGATGGTAGGGCATGTGCAGGGTGCTGGTGGCACGGTGAATAGACGGATAACTGCCCTTAAGAGGGAAGGCAAAGATCCCGTGGAGGAAGTAATGGCGTTTGGCGCAGCTGTCGAGCCGGGTGCTCTGAAGATACCCCCAAGTTTTTGAGCATCGATAGCTCATGTTTTAAATTACTACCTTGGCGAAGATTTCGCCTTTTTTTTTTTCACCAGGAGCTTGGTCCCCTCATCGAGGATCACTCAGTCAGTAGCCGTATTTGGTGTAAGCCAATGTTTCCAGGCAATCATTTTACATATTTGGTTATTGACAAATCAGCTGACATGTCGGGTCGATGCCGATATGCCAAGGATATCAACATGCTGTTCTCTTGCCCGTGCATACTTTTACACAACACCATCCTGCCATCCCCAACGCCTACATCATGCTCCTAAACCTGTGCAAAACCCCCTACCTAATCGCACTATCAAGGCTCCCCAGGCCAGACAGAGTCGGCAAGTTGCCTAACCAGTTTCAACTTGTTGATCATATCCTGATGCGAAACCGAGTTGCCCAGGTGGTGACTCGCAAACCCGCATTGAGGGCTGACGCCAATACGCCTCAAGGCCTCCTCGCGGGTCTGTCCAGCGCCCGTGGCGACAAAGTCGGCCGCCTGGAACACACGCTCCTTCAATTTGTCAAGGTCCTCGAGCTCGGGAAACTTGGACGTAATGACGCCCAGCACGACATTCTTATGCGCAGGGAGCTCCTTGAGCGGCTCAAAGCCGCCTGCGCGGTCCGTGTCATACTCGAGGAAGTAGGTGTCGGCGTCGATCTCGTTAAAGAGGCGCGACGCGATGCGGTCGTAGCCGCCCTCGGAGAAGTGACGCGAGTAGGCGAAGTTGCCGCGGCAGAGGTGGATCCCCAGGTGCATATCGGCGGGGCGGGAGCTGATGCAGTCATTGTACAACTTGATGTAGGACTGCAGCAGGGCGTCCGAGTCCTCTCCCGCTTCCTTGAAGCCTTGGAGCATCTTTTCTGAGCAGAAGTCTGGTTGGTTTGGCCACGCGTCAGTTGGCCGTCTCCTGGAAAAGGGAGAGAACGGGCGAGCCACTCACATGCAAGATTAGGGTCGTCGATCGTCACGTTCCGAACGCCGTGGTCGTAAAGAACCTCAAGCTCGGTGCGGTATGCCTTGGCGATGTCGGCGAAGTACTCCTCGTCGTTGGCGTAGACATCCTTGGGGTACGCGTGCCCCTGCTTGTACCGCAGGTGATACCACTCGGGCGCGGGCAGTGTCAACTTTGCCTCCTTGACCCGCTCAGCCGGAATGAGAGTCTTGAGAAATTCCCACTCCTTCAAGTACGTGCTTCCCTTGTGCTTGATCTTGCCAGTGCAGATGATCGATTCGCCTGGCTTGTGGTCGCTCTCGACTTGAACACATCCCGAACGTCAGCCTCCAAGGCGTTTGTTATATATGCAAGAATTACTCACTGAACGCCGCGATATCGGGCACATACATGCGGAAAATATCCCAGCTCGGGGCGGACACCTCCTCGAAGCCCTCGAGACCCGGGAAGAAGTTGCCCCAGAACTGGTGGCGGCGGTATTCGCCGTCATTGATGGCGTGGAAGCCGAGGTCAAGCTGCGTCTTAACGATATCACGCACACCCTCCTCCTCGAGGCGGTGCAGCTCCTCGTCCTCGGTGATCTCGACGGCCGGCTTACCGTCGAGGGCGAGGCGCCTGTCGGTGAGAGCCTTGGGTCTCAGGAGAGACCCGAGGTGCTCGGCGCGGAACGGCGGTCTTTGGTGGTTTTTAGCGGCCATGACGGATTTCTGGATTGATGGTGCTAAAAATTGCATATCTCAGGAGAGGGAGGCAAGGCGAAGGGTCTTATGGGGGGGGACGCGAAACCTTCTGTAGTTTAATACCTTGAATTCTCGAGGTGGGGTTTGCCTGTTTCGTGGGAGGAATTGTTTTGTTCCTTTCAGCAACCATGGCGACAGCGTCAGCTTAGTGTCGTTTACGAGCTGCGAGTCGATGGGTCTCTGAGGGGTTTTGGGCAGCACTCTACGGCGCTACCCGTGAGAGACTTTGGTATTCGCCCTTGTCGCCCGCGTCAGCGATGTCATTCCGTTCCATCATCACCACTTTCCCCAAACTCCCAGCCCACATCAGTCTCCGCTTTCCCCGCCTTTGTCATAGCTGACGAGGGTGGCACTGCTCTCTTGTCTCTTCAAGACGGCACATGGTGAAATTCCGCGTTCCGGTGGTGGTCGCTTAACTGCTGAAGATTTCCTGCCGACATCACCTTTCGTTGGATCGTCTAATGTATGTAGCTCGAGACATGGTGGTTTTCTTTGCAGAATTCAGCCGGCTGCTTGCGCTGCAGCGGCACGGTAGTGGAGACTTCGGAGGGGTTCCGGGCACAAGAAGCAAGGGCCTTCTGCAAGGGAATGCGCCGGTCCCGAGTGTGTAAATGCTGACTGAGGTTTCTGGGAAGGATTTTGTCTTCCTCTTCTTCTTCCCCTTTTCCCTTCCTCCCAAATGAAAAGTGCCCCGTATAAGTCCAAGTTCTAACAGATGGGATCGCTCACGGTGTCTTTGATGGAGGTTGCTGTGTGTTAGTCGTCATTCTGCCTGTTTCATGTTCATATCTCAGCTCTGACGAAGGATGGAATTTCTTCCGTCATGTCATGTTGTAAGTATTATAGGACCCTCTGGCAAGCTCAATGCGGACTTGATAGTTGGTGCCGAGGTTGAATTGCTCTGGCGGCGAGACAAAGACAGAACCCTTTTCATGTCCGTTGCGGCAGAAGCTCCGATCGTTGAGGTACCTTAGTACGTAGCTGAATGCTGCATCGTATTGCCGAAGCTCATGTGGGGCCGATCGCACCAATACCCCAAGAGTCTCGAAGTCTCCAGGGTTGGTCCGAGCGTAGGACCCCGCGATGACATGGCACCTCTTCAATCCAACCTCTCGCCACTCCCGCAACAATCTTTGATTGCAGACTCAAGGCAGCAGTAGAGCGGCCCGTGACCCGATCCTATTAAGACATTGTTCAGTTTCAAATCTTTCATTGAACCACTAATTTACAACCGAGTCCCCTCCTGGCGACTCATCTTGGGCGGCATCTTGACCTGTAACACATTACCCCGAGTCAGATGGCCCAGTGACGCATCTCTCATTCTACTCTGGATTGTTTGTCAATTTCAGATCTACCAAGGAAAGACATACGACGTCGAATTCATCGCGACTCGGCCGGCCATGGCCTCTCCTGTTGATACTCTCCCAAATGAGATCCTAGCCCAGATATTTTCTCATCTCGATCGTCCTGCACCGTCTGACACGAGGCTCCACGACCAACCCAGCTCGTTCATGCTCCAGAACCCTTTTTTCGACCGCGACCTGAAAACCTCCTCTCTCGTTTGCAAGCGCTGGCGTGGTGCAGTGCTTCCGCTCCTCTTTCGACATGTGGTCTGGACGTTTGACCGCTTTGAGCTGCCCCTCATCGAAGAAACGGGGAGCCCGGCTTCTGCCATTGACTTTCTTGCCTTTCTCAGAGCCAACAACTTGACCAACTACGTCAAAACCCTGACAATGTTCGTTGAGGACGGAATGGGCGGCCTCTCTACCGGTGGCGCCAGCAGCGCAGAGCTCATGGAGACCGGCTTCGCGAACAAAGCTTCCTACAGCGAAGACTATAACTGGCTGTGGAGGGTTATGTTTGATCACATTGACCCTCTGCGCCTGACCATCATCGCATCACCGCGAGTTCTTGCACAGCTTCTTTCACGTATGCTCTTTTTAGGAGACGCGTGGACTTTTTCCATGCCACAGCATGTCTTATCTCTGTCCCGAACAGACAAGAAGACTGTTACAACCAGTTATAAGTCGACCGCAAAACCCTCGTCGTCATCACCATCATCATCATCATCCTCCTCCTCTAAGCAGAAACCCTCCTCCAAAGGCTCATACCAAAAGCGCGTTCCCTGTGACCTCTTCACTATCCGTCCTTGGCAGGCTCTCCTGCTCAATGAGGGCTCCTCTACCCGCGTCTATAAAACGTACGAGTTCTACCTAAAGCGCCCCCCATCCATCCTTGGTGCCCTCTTGGGCGCCGAAGAATTTCCCAACGACGAGCCTCTGGTCCCCCCGACCGTTCGCGACTTCTCCTACGTCGCCATTTTCCCCCTTTCCACCCATTTCAATACCCTAATCATGAACATCCCCCGTCTCGACCGACTGTTTGTCCAGCTCGTACCCCGCAACGACATCCTTCAAGATGCCGACGAGATGCGCAACATCGAGATATCCGACCTCTGGATGGAGCGCAATACAGCTTACTCGATGCTCTTCCGCGAACTATTCGATCCTGACCCGGACAGCCCTTGGCTGGAGCTCAAGACGTTCGAGAGCGGCGATGCGGCTGATAGAGAGGCGTGGGAGATGGCGGTACAGTTTGTGCAGTTCAGCGGCGTGCAAGGCTGGAGAGTCGAGAGTGAGGGCGTTTTCGTGAGAGTTGGCGGACAAGAAAAGAGCACGATCCTTGGGATGTCCCAGTCAGTGGTACCAGGTTCGCCTTGACAAATTCAGAGAATGGCGGTGCTAATATGGGTCAAAGTCTTCCAGGTCACCTTAGACGCATGGCCTTCAACGGCATTGCAACGCTGCCAGTGTCAAGTGTGTCGCTCTATATGGGAGATGTTGATGAGGACGTGTAGAGAACAGCAGCTACTGACAGCACACGGAACAGCTACGTCGCAATCAGTTTTGTGTACGGGGTCAATGATGCGCGGCAGTTTCAGAGTGTCTACGACACACCAACAGTTATCACTGTCACTTGTAGTGGAAATATTCCAGCCAAGTTCCAATCCTTGTTTCTTTCAAAGTCTTTGGCGTCCCATGCTGCAGAGTGTCATACAAGAACATGTGATATTCCTGAAAGGGGGATAGCTGTGCATTGGCCTTATAATGACTGGACGAGAGTTTTATGAGTCGGGGCAAAATCCCATGACTGTGCCTACGTAGTCGGCTTATTTTTGGGTTTAAACATGGAAAATTTTATACTGAAAGAAATTTCTTCCGAGATATCTAGGCGGTTTGAGGATTTCCTGAAGATGTCTGGATCAATGGATGGAGTTCGTGGAGTGAAAATGAAAGGGTCACGAACATGAAAGACAGAGACCCAACATCATTGCATTAGAGTATTGATTTCGGGTATCTTACCAAAAGTCAAAATTCGCACATTTATCCAGATCGAGCTCATTCCGGTATCAAGGTTGGCGATGACAGACAATGATCATCTCGATCGAGCACCACCAACACCCATCGTCGTGGAAAGATGAATCTGGCCGATCACTTGCATATAAGTAAACGCGAATGAACGGCTTCCATTGGCAGGAGACCATCATCCACCCGCCGTTGCTGCGGTATGTTCTAGACAAATGAAGTATAATAGCCACATGGCAAGCGACAGACATGCAACAGCCTCTGGATCGAAGTTCTGTTCCCAGGTGGGGCCAAGGTGAGGCTCAACGCCAGCCCTATGTTTTAGACTGATAAATGCAGAACTCTCGGTGAGCTTCTCGGTGTACTCCGCATCATGTGATTTGCCACTGGAATGGTCCAAGCTCGCCTGACAAAAGGCGGGGTAATACGGATCGTCAAACCAATCAGAAACCGCGACTTGGAACGAACAAAGCCAATTACCGCTCTTTCTCAATGGCTGGGAAGATCCGAGTGGTCGACGGATTGATCGGGGGTACCATCCCGGCGTCCCGTCCTTTTACCAGGCCAGAGAGAAAAAGAGTCGCACCGGAAGCTTCTTTCCCCAAAATCAGTCGACCTATCTTTCGAGTAACGCACGGGTGTCGTCGTACACTACATCATTCCAGCCGCCGTCTCCTCCCCTCTTCCTTCTCCCTCTCTTCTCCTCAGCTCCGACTCCCCCATCTCTTCAATAACGTCCCCCTCTTCTTCCTACGGCCGCCTCCAGTTCTCTTCTCTTTTTGTCCTTTCTTCGCCATTCTTCATTTACGACGACCCCCTGAGTTGATTAAACGCCGAAACCGACAAATCGGTGACCGAGCTCTCGAATATAGCTTCAGATTTTTTGCTTCCGCTCCTCTGCAAAACTTCCAATTCTGCATTGAGTTGCCCACACCAGGCACTCAATGTCAACGCCGTTCTTGTCCCGACGACCGTGAGCGCCTTGTCGCAAATCCCTGTT
This sequence comes from Colletotrichum chlorophyti, assembly GCA_001937105.1. Classification (NCBI taxonomy): domain Eukaryota; kingdom Fungi; phylum Ascomycota; class Sordariomycetes; order Glomerellales; family Glomerellaceae; genus Colletotrichum; species Colletotrichum chlorophyti. Next base: position 13,712 of record MPGH01000130.1, on the reverse strand, counting down.
TCCAAAGACGTCGATCGAATCAAATCACCTCTTCGACCAACGAACCCAAACCGCATCACGCCAGCCAAGATGGTCCTCACCCACACGACGAACCACACCTACTCCCACCCCTTCCCAACCGTTACGCTCGCCTACTTCCTCCGCTACTCTTCCCCCAAGCTCAACCCTTTCTCCACCCATGTCCTCAGCACCGACACCATCGATAGCCGCGTCGACCCGGCCACCGGCAGGCTGCACACTACTCGCATCCATCTGAAGAAGTCGCGCTTGCCCGCCCCCGTGTTTAAACTACTTCCGGCGTCTATCACGGGCGGCGGTTCCGCCGGTGAAAAGGCGAGCTATGTCCTTGAGACTTCCATAGTAGATGTGCGCGAGGGCTGGATGCGCACCGAGAGCCGCAATCTCAACTTCATGAACGTGCTCTCCGTCGTCGAGAAACAAGACTTCCGTCTCCCGGCTGATGCCTCTGCCGACGCTGCCACCGACGTTACCACCACCGTCGTATACAAGTCACGTCTCGGCGAGAGGCTCCGTGCCGGCAAGAAGGACCAGGTCCCGTCCATCCAGGCCAACGATGCTGCGACGGAGCAGAAGGAGGGACGCTGGCTCTCTGGCTGGGTGAGCGGGCTAGGCGCGCGAGGCATCCAGCGCAGCATTGAGAACATCGCCTCGAGCAAGACACAGGACCAGATGGGCAAGAGCCGAGAAGGCATGCGCGTGGTCCTCGAGCGACTCCGAAAGAACGGTGTCGTCGGCGTGTTGGAGATGATGAGACGAGAACGCCAACTGGCTTGAAGTCGACGGGGCTTCTTCGTCACGAAACTGCGGGCTTTGGAGCGCGACCCCGGACTAGAGGAAAGATCACACATGTACACCATTCACGAGCACCCCGTTTTTCAACGACTGGATAGTCCGGCGGTCTTCTCCGATCCTGTGTACCCTACCCCCCACTTGTTGTACATTATCTTATGACCATAGCGTGGCGTCTTTATGGCTTTTATTTATGGAGGTCGGAGAGCGGTAAAAGTAAAAACGGACCGCGACGGAAACAAAAACCTTGGGCTTTGTCTGTCATGCCGTCCCTGTATGACATCCCCTCTCTATGTACTTATCTGACACAAGATTAGTCCAATTGTATAGGTTCAATGCTTGTTTATGTGATGTTGCTAGCAGCGCTGTCCCGTTTCGTATAATCAACAAGTAGTCTAGAGTCTCGTGAAGCTAGGTGTTTGCATCGATCCTAGCCCATGGAGGGGCAAAACAGGAGTCTTGGAACTGCAAACTGCGACAATTCTTTAAATCCATTTGTTAGAATGAGTGCATTTAAACATGCAGCCGAAGTCTTGGCGATCGGCAGATGATCCCGAGGTTTGGACAAATTCAGTCAAGGAGTTGCTCAGCTCCCGGCGATACAAGTGACGACGTCAATGAGGGGTGTGGGGATCTGGTTGAGTCCAGGCTCACAAGTCGTATACATGTTTTTGGAAGGACGATCAGCTGGTTGCGCTCTTACACCTGCTCCACTGTCGATTGGAAATGGCATCGACGGAGCTGATATGGGCCCTCGGTCGTTGATTCCTCTACTCTTAAGGCGTCTACAGTTAAAAATACAATGATGTTGTACAAACGCATCACTTCTGCGCCTTGTTGGCCTCGGCCGCGGCCGCCTCCTCCTCGGCCATCATGGCCTCAATATCCCCAGTGACAAGCCAATCCCTGACGCTGTCGACAATCTTGTCGAACGACTCGCCCCCGGCAATGACGTCGGGCAAGTTATGCACGTCGACGCCGGCCCGGTGGTCCGTGACGCGGTCCTGCTGGTAGTTATACGTCCGGATCTTATCGCCCCTCGTGAGCTTCTTGGTCGACAGCACCGAGTTCCTGAGCTGCGCCGCCGCCTCCTCCCTCGCCTCGCGCCGCTGCAGCGCGACCCTCGACCGCAGGAGCTTCCACGCGTCCTCACGGTTCCGCTGCTGCGACCGCGAGTCCTGCATGCTCACCACCGTCCCCGTCGGCGTGTGCGTCATGCGGATCGCTGACTCGGTCTTGTTGACGTGCTGCCCGCCCGCGCCGCGCGCGCGCATCGTCTCGATGCGCACCTCGGACGGGTCGAGGTAGAAGTCGCTCTCGGGGTTGTTCACGTCCTCGGCCTCGGCGCCGTTGTCCGGGAACGAGGGCAGGACCCAGACGCCGACGGCGGACGTGTGCGTGCGGCCGTTCTTCTCTGTGGCCGGGATGCGCTGCACGCGGTGCATGCCCGCCTCGCCTCGGAAGAGGTCGTAGGCGCCCGGGTCCTGGACCTCGATGATGGCCTCCTGGAGCGGCAGCTCGCCGGCCGCCGAGGACTCGCCGGCGGCGGAGTCGGCCATTTCGTACTTGATGACGGTGGCGCGGTAGCCCTTGCGCGAGCAGTAGGCGCGGTACATCTTGAACAGTGTGTCGGCGAAGAAGCGGCCCTCGAGGCCGCCGGGCCCGGGCCGCATTTCGAGCAGACAGGGCATGTGGGCGTAAGGGTCCTTCGGCGTGAGGGAGGCCGAGAGCTTGCGGGAGAGGGAGGTGAGCTGGCCGGTCGTGGTCTCGAGCTCCTCCTTCGCCATGTCGCGGAGCTCTTTATCCTTGGAGCCTAGGAGGCCGTTGAGCTCCGCGATGGAGCTCTCTGCCTTTTCCCATTCTCGCAGGGCGTGGACGACGCTCGAGAGCTCGCCGACGCGGCGGGCGGTCTTGATGTCGTAGTCCTCTTCCAAGGTGCGCGAAAGCTGATCGTGCTCGGTCGCCAGGTTTCGGGCTCGTTGGAGGAGTGCTGGGGGGAGGTCGGCGCGTGCGTCTGGACGGGGGGGGGAGGGAAGTGTTAGTGGAAGAGTGTGCAGACAGAAGAAGCGCGACTGGTTGGGAGCTTGCCTGAGCTAGCACGACGAATGAACTGGGCGGTCCTGGGCTTCAGGATGTCTCCCAAGCATCGGCGACACACCCATGGCGCCGCAAGCATCCTCAAACGACGAGTTGAGGTTACGGCTGTTTGTCGTATGGGAAGTGTAAAGATTGATCACGGTGTTACCGAAAAAAGTAACGACGGCCAGTCAACTTACAACGGATGAGCTTCGGTACAAAGTTCCGCGCTAGGGGTGTCGATTCATCCAAAACCCGAAGATGAATGATATTACGTAATCACGAACGTATCAATTAGCTCGATTATTTCGCTGAAAACGCGTTCGTCCTTCCAACCTGACCTGACACAACAAGCTTTCTCATAGCTTAAAGTAAACCCTGTGCAGATCTTTCCTTCTCCTCGCCCTCCAATGTCTTGAATTCTCTTCGGATAGAAGGTATGGCATCCTAAGCGTCCAATCGCCGGTGTTAGAGAAGCTGCGCTTCCAGCGAGCAAACCTCGCACAATTTCCGCTTCTGGGCTTTCCCATTTCCAACGATCCCGCACGATTTCGAAGCAATCTGGCTTCAGGACGTCCGTACCCAGGTATTGATCTATTGTGCTTCAAAACGCGTGCGGATTCTTACCGATATTTGCATCCGCTGTGTGAAAATGTCACCAAGCCGGCGGATATAGCTTAGCACTTTCAGATTGAGTGTAAACCGTTGAACTCAATGGTATGGCATCGCACTCGTCGAGACCTCCATAGCAGCTCGGGTTGGTTTCCATAAGTCTAGCTTGGTTGAGCTTTTCATTTTCATCCTGTTCCGAGCGCGATTGTCAATCACTGAACTCGATCGACTGCACAACATGTCCCATCCTCACTCACCGGGTAGTTACGGGACCTGCTTCGAACCTTTACAGAACGGCCGTCAGCGTAAATATTGAACCCTCGTAGATGAGGGTCATCTGGTCGATCGCTAGCGTTAATTTCACCCATCCCCCGCATCTGGTTCCTCATCCATGCAGCACTTCTATGCTTTGAGGGAAGCCTTTCGGCAGACTTGATTGACATCGCTCTTCCTGAACGAACGATAGTCACATCTGGCTCACCCGTTGATTGTAAGGCACTGTTGATGGGAATTCGTACTTCTAGCTTTGGTAATCATAACCGCCCAGTGCGCCACACTTCGTTGCACTAGCTGTCACAAGCCACAACTACGCAATCCTGATTGATTCGCAGGTACCCTCATCCACAGTTCACATGCCAAGATCTTTTTGTCTTTTGTGCTGACATCGTCTTCACCCATTGCACCATCCGAACACCCATGCTGTGAGGTTTCGTCCCAAAAGTGTGGATCATGTCTCGGCAACTAGCCGCCCAAAGCAACGGACTTAGATTCAACGACATTCGCTTAATTCACGAAGAGCGGGCTCCCTGCCGAATGTCACATTCACCTGCTAATCCGGAAAACGACTTCAAGAAACTTGATCGTTTGGGGTCGTCCTCCGTCCTTAGTCAAGCTGTTGGCTTTCTTGGCAAACCAAGCGAGGACTATCTCGACTAGCACCGCAGCGCCCTTATTTTGACATCCGCCCCCTCGTCACGACAAGGTACAGCAGCCTTTGCTCCACCCGTCAGAATGGCCAAATGTGGTGTCGGTTTGGCGAAAAAGGACGCCATCTTGGCTCAGAAACACGGATTTTCAAGCATAACTGATTGACGTTTGGATTAGTGTCCGTTGGCACCCCTACCTACATCCCTCGCTTTCCTAAGCATCGCAGGAGAAACATCGTGAGATGAGTCAAACGCCAAGCGCGAAACTGTATATAAACAGGCTCGCCCCCTTCAGGAACCCGTCTACTCATCCATATCTCGGTTCCAGTCACTTCCTGAACAGTTTTCTCTCTTAACTTGATCACTTCAACATTTGCCGTTGACACGTCTTCCTCTCAACTCTGCCTGATACGATGGGCTACATCCTCTACATCGCCAACAAGCGCTATTCCAGCTGGTCCATGCGACCCTGGGTCCTCCTCAAAGCCCTCGACATCCCCTTCGAGGAGCGCCTTCAAACATTTGTCGCCGGCCGCCGCCAACCCGCATTCCTCGCCTTCTCGCCCTCGGGCAAAGTCCCCACCCTCCTCGACGAAGACACCACTGTGTGGGACTCCCTCGCCATTGTCGAGCACATCGCCGATGCCTACCCTGGTGTCTGGCCTCGCGAGCGCGCTGCTCGCGCCTTCGCCCGCAGCGCTGCTGCCGAGATGCACGCCGGTTTCGATGCCATCCGCGACCAGTGCTCAATGAACGTCGCTCTGCGTATCGACCTTGGAGGGCCCCCCGACGCTGCGCTGCAGCGCGATCTCGACCGTCTCCAAGAACTGTGGACCGATGGCCTGACGCGGTTTGGGGGTCCTTTCTTTGCGGGCCGCGAGTTCACTGCAGCGGACGCCTTTTTCGCGCCTATCGCGACGCGAATTCGCACTTTTGGGCTCAAGTTGTCCGAGCCTGCGGCGGCGTATGTGGAGAGGTTGTTGGAGCATCCTGCTGTTAAGCAGTGGGTCGAGGAGGGCATCGCGGAGACGGCGCGGGAGCNCCCCAGTGAGGTTGCTGGTTGAGTAAACATAAAGGGGATGGCTATATTGTGAATCTGAGAATGTATCAGAAGATCCCCTGGCAAACAGAACGGCCAGCTCCGCAAACTTTCAGCAACAGCACGAACTGGGGACTGGCGAATGAATGACCTTTTTTGATGCTTCCCAAGCTACCTTAGATGGTTGGCCACGCTTGCTCCGTCCCTCTTCTACCACGCCGCATCTCGACCGTGGTCAAGTCAACGTTCGGTATAGAAAGGCGGGTCTCAGAGTACATAATTAGGAGCTTCTGCCGCTCAGATTCTTAAGGGATCTGCAGGTCGAGCACAGCATCCGCATCACACACACAGAGATTGTAGTCTGCATCTATGGGCATGTCTAGATGTAACATTGTTGGCTCTTCCTGGTTATGTTCGCAGGCAAGGGCGTTCTGCTCTGTCCCTCCGCTACCCGGCGAAATGTGCTAAATAGGTGCTCTATCCAAGCACCATCCCGGCTTCTTCGTCGCGTTTCTATGATGCCAGCACAAGAACCTCTGGGGACTTTGGCTAACCGTCAGTGTTGCTTGCTCGCATAAGGTACCTGGTACTGCTGCGGATGGTTTAGAGTTTCGTCACGGGTATCCGGAAAATGCCGTTTTGGCGTCATGGCAGGGTGACTTTCTCTTACCTGATGCAAGTGGCTGAACGCCTTTTTTTTTTTTTTCGTCCTTCCGTACATGATATAGAACCTGCCCGGCCAAGGTCCGGCTTGGAGGTTAATGTGGGTTCGAAAGCCTATCCATGCCGCAGTCGTGAAGTAGGTGCTAGTTATAGGGCTCCTCCTTCGCGCCAACCGGTCCAGACTGTTTCATTGATGTGTGCTATCGCCACAGCCATAAAGCCAGATAATAGTATATATATATTTTACGAAACACTGCAGTTTCGATTGATAGCATATGGATGCGCTCCTGATAAACCTTGGTATCATTTCGCTCAAGTGTAGTGTATTCAGTTTGACGCCTCATTCCTAGCAATCTTGTTTTCTCAGTATGGAAGAACTCCGTTGCCCGCTCACACCCTTTTTTTGTGTGTGTGTGATCGTAAAACATCGCGCTTAATTATCGAGGCCTTTGAGAACATGTTTACTCAATCTTAGACCTGACAGTCTGTTAGGAAGCCGGCTGGCGAAAGACACCTCGCCCATGAATCGGGCGGAGATCCGATGCAGGCCATCATAACAATCTCCAAAATCGGATATACCGATCATCAGACTGGCCAAAGCTAAATAAGCCCGCCACCCGTTGGGTCAGCGAGGATGATCAGAGGTAGGGTGCGTGGCAAGCCACGAGAGTCTAGCCCGCCACGAATGTTCAGCTCCGGCCACCAACAGCCCAAATCGGTCAATATTCCAACCCCTCAGCCGTATGCACGGCAGCGCCATCGGAGATCATTGATATAGTGCGTTGGCCCAGACGCAGATCACAAACATGGCACCGTACAGCGTCAGCCTTTGCGCCAGGGGGATGGATTTTAGCTCAACGGGGGAGAATTCAAAATGCATCTGCAGACGAATGGTTGTCGCAGCAGCTCAGCCGTGGATGATCAGTGTTCTTGTTGTACCACGCACACATCTCGGGGGGAAGCAAGTCACTCGACCCTTAGTTCAGACCTGCGCAGACGGTAGATCACGAAGAGCGCCTAGCTGCTAACCGCTTCGTTTCCTCCTGCTCCTGAACACATAAATCCACAGCTTTCCCTGTGATTTACAACTTTGGTCCTTTCCCTGGCCACATAACAGTTCGTGACTGTGTTACTGCTTGAGCAGCTCTTTTACCTGTTCTTCTACAACAATTGGCCTCTGTTCAGCCCGTCACCGTGTCTGATAAATCTTTTCAGGAAGCTAGCCTTCAAGATGCGGTTTCTCGGCTTCGTTCCCCTCATGTTGGCCGTTTCGGTCTCTGTCGCGGAGCCTGTGCCCACGGCCAACGGTCTCAACCCCAACGTCGCAGAGCGAGCCGTGAACTGCAAAGGGGTTGGAAAAGTTCTTGAGGTCGTCAAGGCATTGCAGGCACCGGGCTCGTCCTTCTGCCGCGAGTATCTAGGGATTCCCAAAACCGCCACGATCACCACAACCTTCACGCCTCCCGCGTAGGTGTCCATTACCGCGGTCGATTTCGTTGCCACGTCTCACACTTTTTCTAAACAGGTCAACGGCGACTTCTGTCACAACCTTCACTAGTACCTGGTTCGCGTGTGATACCGGAGGACAACGTGTCCGGAGAGCGCCGCATGCGGGGGCGCTCGATGCGAGGGCGCCTCCCATCCCGCAGGTTTTGAAGAAATTCGTGGCCTCTGAGCTCTCGTCGGCATGCCAGTGCCTCTCCCTCGGACCAATCACCTCGACGACTCTGACCTCGACCGCACCTGCTTCTGTGAGTAGATGATAACATGAATTTGCATCTTGCTTTTGGCCGCCTTTCCAACTCCGCATCGATAATCACAAAACCGCCCGCATGCTGACAGTGGGCTCCAGGTGACCACCACCATCCAGACCGTCACGGCATGCACGTGCGTTGCCAGCGGGGATCAATGCGACCTTAACAACCCGGGGGTTTGCTGTTCAGCCTGTTGCCAACTTATAAACGACGACACTTCTGTTTGCTGCTAATGAATCCAATGACGATGAGGCTCCGGGATACACAGCTTCAGGAGATGGTAACATCTCACAACTGAACATTGTTCGAGTTCAATGCCCCATACATGTATAGCAGGTGTTTGAACGAATGCCCCAGTATTGTTGTCTGAACCAAAATTTTCATAGAGTTCAACAATGCTATCAAAGATTAAACGCAGTGTAAACATTTCATGCCTTTGTGCTTTTGAGCCGAAGACATTTGTAAATGCGGCGGTAGTCGGTGTTCAATCAGCCTGGTAGTGTAAGCGGCAAACGCGAACAAGTGTATGCTGCTGGGGAGATAGCTGCAGCCTGCTTTTCAAACGTGATATGAAATTGGAGATTTAATTTCGGCCCTTGTCCGGTTGAAAGAAAAGCGCAACTACAGGTGCTCTCTTAATACACAGATGCCGATCAGGCACGTCGTTTGACTCAACATCAGCATTCATGGTTCTTGATTAGATCCTACGAGACTGATGGTTATACTTCTGAAGATGGTCATTTGAGCATCGAATTGATTAACTATAAGTGGGTGATTGTTGAAACTAAGTCATGGCCTTTGAGCGATCACCTCAAGGGGTTTGTCTCGTCTCCGACCTTTGCAGTTGAGGCCGTTGCCATCTACGTCGGGCTAAAGCTTATAAGTGCGTAGCTTATACACGGGACCGGTTACAACATAGAGTTCAGCTAGGTTATAGTACGAATTGCAGACAAGCCACCTACAATTTTTCCTTTCTACTTTCTGTGCCGTGAAAGACGCCCTTGCGTGACGGACTTGGTCCGTATCACGATAGGGCAAACCATCTACGCACTTATGAAATTGGCGATGACGAGCCTCGGCAACAGCAATATCAATTTCGAGGAATTGTTCATCCTTATACTACGCGTTCCCTTGTAACAGTAAGACATCTCATAATGAGTAGCAGGCATGAATCGTGAGCGAAGCGGAAGAACCAAGCGGGCCGAAACCGAATATTGTGATCATCACCACAATCTATTCTCCATCTATCGCAAACGCATCCGCATCAGAAAAGCCGCAGTTGACGTCACAAAGAACCCGAGTTAAAACACTCTACTACTAAAAAAAAAAACGGTGCTAGATTGACATAGGATCAGAGAAACTCTGGCGCATCGTAAGGTATAAGCAGAATTGAAGACGGCATCATCGGGTTAGCCGTGGAAGCTGCGTCTCTGCAATCAATGCATCGCAGGACGTTGCGGATACGACATAGCCCCCATCCCGAACTGGGCACTCAACAATCACATCCCCGATAGTCTAGTGGTGAGGATATCTGCTTGTCATTCGAGAAATCATTGATCGCAGGGGACCGGGGTTCAATTCCCCGTCGAGGAGTCATCATCGCCTATCCAGCCATTTAATGGTTGATTTCCGTTTTTGGGCCTTTTCTTTTGCCCACTGCATTTTGTGATGGGGCCGTGAGGGCCAGGGACCACCCTGCTCGCGAGCTCAGGGATGCTCTGGGTCTAGAATCCTGGCCTGGCGGAATGGAGGTCCGCGATCGTTACGGAGTAATCTCACAGGAAATCTTAGCACAGGGTGGGGGGTTGCCTTGCATGGGTCAACTGCGAGCTGCCCAAGTTCAAATTGGGCAAATTCGAAACAAAATTGCATCCAAAAGCTAGCGTCGGATTGAGTTTATGTAGCGACCGCCACGAGGACATCTCGTGGGATGTCAATAAAAGGAAATTATTTACATGAAAAAACTAAGTGGGTGTGCAGTTCCAGGCCGATCGAATCATTTGATAAAGCTCAGCTCCATTTTTCAAAGAAAGTCCCAACCACGCTGGTAGAGTTCACCACATCAAGGGATTAGCGCTCGGAACGGATCTCTGATTCGGTCCGTAGCCAACACGAAGACGCCCCACTTCGAGAGGTGCGAGCCGCTTAGCAAGCAGCACCGCTGCCGGAGGGGATACCGGAGCACTTGGTGGACTTCTTGCCGCCGGTGATGCTGACGCCGCTCCACTTCCAGTTCTTGCAGGCACCGGAGGCGCAGAGGATGTAGACGGGGGTGGCAGAGGAGGTGACGGAGCCGGAGACCTGGCTGATGGTGAGGTCGGAGATGGGGACGCCGGCGGTGGGCTTGCCGGTGGGGGAGCCGTTCTCGTAGTCCTGCTCGATGACGATACCGTACTTGGCAATGTTGGAGAGCTGAATGCCGGAGTACTGGACGTCGGAGACGGAGCCGGTGGCGCCGTAGACGGTCTTGATGCGGACACCGTTGTCGGAGTTGACGATCTTGGAGTTGGTGATGCGGACGGTCTTGACGGTGTTGTCCTTGCGGCCACCGACGGAGCCGATGGAGAGACCGTGGCCACCAGAGCAGGTACCGCCGGTGAAGGTGATGTTAGTGCCGGAGTTGATGGCGAGGCAGTCGTCCTGGTTCTTGACGTTGGCGCCGGAGATGTAGACGCCGGTGGAGGATCCGACGTCGAAGGCGTCGGTGTTGTGGCCGCCCTTGGAGTCGCCGAGGGAGTTGTCGAGGCTGATGCCGTAGACGCCGAGGTTGGTGGCGCCGTTGATGCTGAAGGCCTGGACGGGGGTGTTCAGGACGTTCAGGTTCTTGATGTTGGAGTTGGTGAGGCTGTGGGCGTAGAAGAACTTGGGCTTCTTCTTGCCGCCGTTGCTGCCCTTGGTGTCCCACCAGCGCTGGCCCTCGGCGTCGATGGAGTGACCGGAGGCACCGTCGATGAGAATGTTGGAGCCGGAGAAGGAGATGAGAGGTCCCTCCCACTCCTTGTAACCGAAGGTGGTCTTGCCCTGGAAGGTGACCTTTTTTAAAGGAGGGAGGAAACGTGTCAGTCAAGACTTCCCAAAGGACCCAAACCCCGGAGTGAGCCGGCCTGGGGAGGTCACGGAGCCGGGACTTACATGAGTGCCAGACTTGAGACCGGTCAAGTCGAGCGTGGTGCCGGCGGGGACGGCGATGTTGTTCAGGACGATGGTGGTGCAGCTGCCCTTGCCCTTGATGGCGGAAGCGGCGTCGGTGAAGGTGCAGCCAGCGCGGGCCTGAACGTCGGGAACGGGAGAAGCGATGGCGGCGGAGGCCAGAGCGCCGAGGACGAGAAGAGAAGAAACCATTTTGTCGGTGGGAAGAAAAAAAAGAGGTGTTTTGTTTTCGGTTTTTCGAGATAGAGAGAGTGTGTTTGAGAGAGTGACTTGATACACAGTATCAGATTGTATGGTATGAAAAGTATCAACAAAGAAGGAAGAGCCGAGACTGGAGAATGATAAATGATCTGCGGGTTGGATGTCTTGGAAGTCTCTTGGCAGTCTGGGGGAGGAATGCACGACGGTTTATATCCAAGACTCTGGATCTCTTGGCGTAGCCTTGCCAAGTCCCGTCAACGAACGGGTTCAATGTTTGCCCAGCGACACATTGACGCCCCCCCGGCTGGGAAACAATGGCCGAGTCAGTTTGATGGCGATGATGGAGCTGGACGGGCCACTTCAGACCATGTCTCCTTTTCCCGGGGTGGCCCCTCGCACTTTGGTTGCTGGCCGTCTCCACATCGCCTCCTGAATTTCTGCCATCCTATGGAAGGTGACAAACGACGCCATCTCCGCGATTGACATAAACAAGCAAACAATGCTACGGAGCAGGCTAAACCCGCGTTGAGCAGAGCCGTCCGGCACTTGGCCCGATCGGACTTGGCGCGCCTGGGTGTCCCGGACCCCGGTCGCAGACCGTGCCGAGTTCCGTGCCATATTTCATCCTCAAGCTGGCGGGGGTTTTGGTTTGGTTTGGTTTGGGGGCAAAACACAAGAATGCTCCCAACAAGCAGCACATTGATGAAGGGTGACCCCGTTGGGCCAGAAGGCCGTGTACCATGGCCAATTACTTCCAGGGACCCCCGCGACGGGCAGAGTGGTTGGTGGAAAGTTTGTGGTCAGATAATGTGAGCTTTAAATTGATCAGAGTTTCTACTCATATTCGACGACAGCTCCTGTCTTGTCCCCGGGAAGCTGGTCTTTGCCCGAACATGTATAGCGCCGCGAGATATTAGTGTGGGGAATCCGTTTGGAACGCAACCGAATTGACTTCCCGGCATCGTCAGATGGATCCCCCTGCGCATCGCCCGTCATCAGACGGATGACGCTCTCATCTCGCTTTCTGATCATTGGCGGGATAGACTTTATCCAGGCCAGGCGTGTGCTTTCCGCCGACCATCGTGGACGGAATGCTACCCTCTCGTCAAGATTGCCTTTTTTTTAAAGGTCATGCGTACGTTGAAGAGCCGTCATTAACGTCACGCGCTGAGCCCCCCCTCCCCTTGGATGGCGGGAGAGGCAAGTTTCCCCGCCATCACTTTTGATGCCCTAGAATCTGCACGCGGGCATCTTTGCCCGTCGTCGACGCAGCAGATTTTCTCCTCCGAGAGATCCTGAAATCCGGATTAGAGTTCCATGCAACCGTTCGTGTTCGCGCGGCTGAAACCACGACTAATGTCGACTGGGTTGGCGCCCTGCATCTGGGGAAAACATGGGCTGACATGGCTCTGTCGAAAATCGCACCAGTCAAAACTTAAGTTGATCCAATTCCAACGTCGCATCTGTCAAAGTTTTTCCGTGCTGTTTGGCACCGAGGCGGGTGTTCCTCCAATTCAGTATGACATTTACGACGTACGGGCGACCTTCGGCTCCGCAACGAGTAGGTCGCACAATTGCGAGATGGGGTTTCGCGGATACGTTTTCTTCTGTCATAACGTTTGTTGATGCCTGCACGAACTGTCGACAGTCTCGTCCTGGCACCTCAACATGAACATGCCGCGCACGTTGTCGCAGTAATACGTGCAATCCACCTAGTTGGAAACAGAGGCCCGATAATAATATGGAACTCGGCACCAGGTCGTATGCGAGCGTATGAAGGGCCGATGAGCGAGAGCCACGCAAAACACGAATAAATGGGGCCCCTTGGTCGGGTTCGACTCCAAAACGCCAAATTCCGTCTACCTGCGACGCAAGAACCAAGTTGTCTCTTTCTCCTTCCCAAACAGCATTGAATAAGAAGGAAAAGACGGGGAGATAAGATAAAGAAAACCAAAACATCTATTCTACATTTTCTTCA
>MPGH01000013.1:259672-270985 GCA_001937105.1 Colletotrichum chlorophyti | reverse complement strand
ACCCTAACCCTAACCCTAACCCTAACCCTAACCCTAACCCTAACCCTAACCCTAACCCTAACCCTAAGAGGAGGCAGGTTCGAATGAGGAAAATAACCAATACCCCCATAGTACCACGCCGACCCCTTCACTCTGTGCGAAGCAAGCCTAACACTCATCTTCACTAACCGTGGGCCAACAGCGGGTTTGGTTTTGGTAGAGTGGAATATCGAGCGGCGAGCCCGGGATCCACAGGCTTATAGAACTGTCACGTCCGTATATAAAGCTAAACGTATAGGCGTTATATATATAGGATAAACGGTTATATTAGTAAAAGATAGGTAGCCGCTAGCTTAGTGGTCTTATATATATAATAAGGCGTTAACAAAGCGTCTTAGTGGTTATGTAACTAGGCTGTGCCTGTACGACAGTTAATTAATTACCCTACCTAACTTAGTAAATCTTACTCCCTCCCGGTAATATATACCTTTAGACTAACATCTAACTTAGTTTCCCGGTACTCCTAAACGGTAGGACAACCCTATAAGTAAATCTCCCCTCTTTGAAAACGTCGGAGTCTTAAAGTCGAATAGTCCACCTCCGGGAAATACGAAGCTATGCTCTGTGTCTGCAAGACCTTTCGAAATCTGTGCTACAAAATCCTTAGTTTTAAGTCTGGCTTCAGCAATCTCTCTCGCCTTTGCGCTTAGTTTTTCGTTGGCCTTGAATTGCGGGTCAAAAAACATTTGGAACCCTCCGCGATGGGCTTCGTCGATGGCGATCTCGCACTTAGGCGTACCCTGGGTTATGCCAGCCTGTAATCTCCCCTTGCTGTCCGCAGCGATGAACTGGAGGGTGCTTGACAATGAAAAAGTAATCTTGGCCCTGTACGTATTTTTGTCTTGCATCCCCATCCCCATACCTGAGCTGCTTTTGCTGACGTCGCGTTGGTAATCAATGGAATTGCTAGTTTTGAGCTCCAGAGTTCCTGTGTCTTGCAGCCAGTTCATATCAGTCGCCAACTTCGCGTCGGTCGTAATGGTCGTTGTTACGACGCTTAACCCACCAACAGATTTGCTTGAGACTTTTTTCCCGTCCCACTCAAAGCGTCCCCCGGCGGCCGTGGGTTTGAACGGAAGTGACTGCTCTTCGGGCAGAGGCTGGCTGTCAAGCTCCCAGGCGTCTGTTGCCGCTACCTGTTTCTCAGGGTCTAAGACCCAGACCAGCACTGAGTTCATGATGGATAACATCGCACGGTTGTAGGGCTTCAGCGAAGGCATCAGGTAGCCGTCCCAGAAACTACCACGTGATAGAGACATCGTGCCGTTCAAGCTGTTTTCGAACCAGTTTCCTGTCCATGGTAGGTCTTCAGATGGCATTGTTCGTCCTGCCACCATTTCCTGGATAAGGAACGCGTTGAGTCCGCTTTCAGTCGGGTCCCTCGCCTCTTGTCCTAGGGGCCTGTAGTACATAGTCTGCAAGCGAGCCGAGGTTGGCTTGAGAGTTGCTTGTAACTCAGTGTCGGAACTGTCGGCTGCAGTGACTGTATATCCGATTATATTGTGAGTCCCTGACTCCCGCAATAGTGCAACGTGGGTATCAACCAATGTCAAGATTGAATTCTTCACCGCCGCCGCTTTCAGTTTGTCGGGGATCTGGGGCGAAGTCTTATCGATCCACACCGACGTCGCAATGTGGGCGTCAGTAAAGTCGATGACAAGTTGCGAGATACTGTATCGACCGGGAGCTAATAAAGCCTCACGTACTTCGCCTGGGACGTTCGCAAGAGACTGCCTGTCAAACTGGATGCGAACCGGGATGGACCAGTCGTCCGCTGCTAGCTGCACCTCTTTTGGAGGTCTTGTGGAGTGGTCGAAGTATGTCAAGGTCCCTTTTTCGAAGTGGAGGAACAGATAGCCTCCGAAATTCCCGTCCTTGGACGCGAGGAGTTGGACAGTGGGAGACTTGAGCTCTCCAATCAACGACGTGCCTGACACCTCGTTCGTAACATTAAATTGCCGTAGCGTGACGTTCTCGGGCTGGTTAAATCTGTGTTCGAGACTCATGTTCACTGCCGCTTGTGAAATGGCAATGATCTGGTCGTAACCTTTCAACTCGAGTCCTAACCGGGATTGGTGGTTCCAATCTGCAGCCATATCGTAGTGCTGTGAGCCTAGAGGGTAAAGAATAATAAGAGAGAAATAGGAAAAAGAATGCCTAAGGAAGCAAACGACTTTAGTAGCAGATGATGTGTAATTTTCCCCTGCCCTTCGTTTTACTACCTTCGAGAATGCTCAAGACTAGAGAAGTCGATCACACCCAGAAGATTTATATATCCTCTCGTCGAAAACGCAGACAACGTCAGCCGTACACGTGAAATCCGACGCAAACGACACAAAGGTGAGTAATTCTTTAGATAGAAGACAGGTTCTAGAAGACAGGTTCTTGAGTTGCAAGAAGATGCTCCTCCTAGCTATATCGTACGAGGGCTGAGAAGAGGCTAGTGCTAAAGCAGACTGCCAAGACCTTTGTGTCTGCATGCGTGGCAAAATGGTATAAAATCTGCCCACTTTTGTCCAGCTCCTTCTCAACGGCAAACTCCCCGAGACTGAAAGCAATTGAGGGCTGGTTCATTAGCATTTACACGTGCCTGATATGATGTCTGCATGCAGGTAAGAAGACTTCAAGAGCAGAAAAAGTCAAACGATCAAGGCCATGCAGATAGTCAGCCTGTTCCACGGAAAAGGCATGCTTCAAATGGTAGAGTTATTAAATCGCAACTCATCACTGCAATCAGCTCTCATGGCTCCTACATCCTCCTTGCCTCCTCGCATATCCCTGTTATACCTCCTACTATAGCTCATTTGCTCTACAAAAACTAGCACAAGGAAAACCCGGTTATTTAAGTTACAATATGGAGTCATTGTATGAACATACAGAGTTAATGCGCAACGCGATCCCGGCTCAATGCGTCGAGCCAGGGTCGGCATTCACCGTTGCAACTGGAGGCGATGATACACCCCTCATCTTTTCCATCGGCACCAAAGGCAGACTTCACCTCGTCAAAAAAGACACGCAAACTCGGGAAAATGTTGAGCTGGACTTGTCAAAGGCTTTCCAGCTCCCCGACAGTCATGTTATTCACGCGATGACTATCACGCAGGACCCAGCCCTTGTCCTGTATGTCGCCTTCGCTGCCGGTCCAGCCAAAGGCAAAAGCGACGTTTTCATCATCAGGCCGACTCCTTGCGCCGAAGTCATGGGATGGACTGAGTTGACAGACCTCCGACCATTGAGACTAGCCGGCCCAACCACGCCGTCCAAGGACATGCATGTTGAGCGTTTCTTCATCGCAAAGGCTGGGGAAGGTCCTAGGGTCGCCCAGTATCCAGGCTTGTTTATTCAATACCGTCATCTCCAGAAGTCGACCTCGGACTTCTGCTGTATCATCGTCAACCGCACGAATGGAACTTGGAGTCCAAGTGACGATCTGCAGTCGCCAATTAACGCAGCACATATCCTAGATCTTTCCGCTACTACAATTGGAGGTCGGCCGGGGCTCTTCCTCCTAACTCGCCAGAACGACCAAGACAACTCGGCTGCGGAGCTGCGGTTGCTGTCTCTCTTCGAATCAGGGGGTGTTGTGACCGTACAAGATTTTGTACAACATTGCCCTTCTGGAGCGTGTCGCATCAGCTCGCTGACAAACCCAAACGGCACCAATGACTTGATTATTGTCGGAGGTGGCCTGCATCTTCTAAAGGGGAGTGACTCATTGAAGGGACAGCGGGGTTCAAAGCCGCAGGAGTTGAGCTCGGATGAACATTACTCAAAAGCAACACAGCTGCATGTGGTGCAGCAGGCTGATCAAGTTTCGGTGTGGGTCCAGACCGCAACAAAAGATGTTTGCTATCAAGAATATCGCCGGACTGGCGACTCAACGCTTCAAAATTCTGGCCTCGTCGTTCCTTTACTGCTTCGCGAATCTGGCGGAGGCGACTTTGCGCCACTCCGAACATCTCAAGGCAAACAGCTGCTCTTCATCAACGGGTCCCGACAAGACAAACCAGTTCTAACCCAGCTCTGGCAAGACGTAAGCACGCGTCTCTGGGAATCTTCGGTCGTTTCGATACCCGCCTCCCGAGATGTTCTGACATTCGTGTCGTACACTTCGCGAATTGAACTAAGAGATGCCAACAACCTGCCGATCCCGAAGCGGCAGCTGTCCATTTCGACAACTACGGCCGTAGAGATGATTGTCAACGGGAAACGCTTGGTGACCAGCAGCACACCTCAACCGGTTGACATGGACGGCTCCGGAGTGTTGACCATCATACTTCCGGGTACGGACAGGTTGCCGCCTATCAATTGTCCGACCATAACTCTGGCGCCTCTTAAAGGGTCGAGGACCACGTTCCAAGGAGCGAGTCTGGCCATTGACCCTGCCCGAAAGCTTGGTAATGCGACGGCTAAGCTAACCTCGATTACCGAGCTCAAGGACATGCAAAAAAGAGGAATCATCCCGGCCGATGTCAGTGACGATTCATTGCAAAGGGCGGTCAACGCATTCAAAGTCCTTAACGATGCATCCTCGTCTATCAATATGGTACTGCGACCCGCTAGTGATTCATCCATTGGCCTCGAGGCAAACTCTGCCGTGTTGGCGCTCGCGGGGTCCGGAGAGGGCGCAGTGCAACGTAGCTTGGACGATTTCTGGACTCTGGTAAAAACAGGGTTTCAGAATGTAATATCCTGGGCTATCAAGAAAGTGGAAGACGGCTGGGCCTTCGTCCTTCAGCTGGCCGAAGGGACGTATGAGCTGGCTGTAAGAAGCTTCTCCCACGTCGCACAAGCGGTATTAAAGATCTTCGAGTTTATCAAAGTAGGGGTCGACAAGATCATCGAATATGTCGGGTTCGTGTTCGACTGGGACGATATCATCTTGACCAAGGAAATACTGGCCAACGTGACAACAAGGGGGCTGATATGGGCCTACGACAATCTTGGCACGATGCAAAGCAAGACACAGAAGTCTTTCGACGATATGAAACTGGCAGTTCTGGAGCTCAAGAATTCGCCGCTGGCATCTGATATTCGGGACACCAAGGCGGGCAAGGACGCCGGGAAAAAAACAATGGACGAGCACAAGGACGACCGTGTTGTCAAGGCGTCCAAGTCCCCGGGAATGACTTGGGGATATTACCAGCTGCAGTATGGAGGGTCACAAACGAACCCCGCGTGGAGCGACACCTCAACAACGGGGTCGCTGATTGATATGATTTCAGCCCTCGGAACCGAGGTTAAGGAGTTGGTCGAGCATCTTGCAGCAAATATCTCAAAGACTTTTGAATCGTCAGATAAAACTATTGGTGAGATACTGGCCAACTTGGGTATCGATCTACTCGCCGACCTCATCAGCTTGTCAGGAACTCTGATAACAAGGGTTATGGCACTGGCCCGGCAATTCGTGCTCGAGATCGCTAAGGATATCAATGCCGAGATTGAGATCCCCGTGCTGAGCCCGCTATACAAGTCCATTGCTGGCGGTGCTTCGTTGACGATCCTCGACACTGTTTGCTTGGTGGTGGCCATTCCCCTCACAGTCGTATTCAAACTCATGACTGGCAACAGCCCCAGCAAGATGAAAGGTGTGGCGGACTTGACTAGACCAGGCATCTATCTCGCTGATCTGAGACAGAGGCTGGGCCCCTCCGCGATGCAAGCCAGCTTGCCGGCCAAGGCTCAGGCTCAAAGCTTCGTTGCGGCCGACGCTTTACAAGGAGCAAAACTTCTATCAACCGACGGTAGAGCGGTGGAACCCGAAGAAACTGTGGCCAGGGATCCGGGACCGGTTCATCCCCCGACGCTGGCGTTGAGCCTTGACACAAGCTCTCATGATCCGTTTTTTGATGTCATTGCGGCGGTCCAAGGCATCGCCAATCTTGCTCCGATTCTCTGCGGTGTTTTCTTTGTTACGCTCAGCGTCCCCGAGTGGGGAAATGTCATACCACCGATGCACAGGAAGGTCTCCATGACGATTGCCCTTATTCTCTGGGTTATGCAAGCCTCGCGGATAGGCGATCCGCAGGTGACAGGTTTTCCCTGGCGACTAGGCACCTGGGCCTGGGGTGCAGCGGATGTCTTCGCCCACTTGTGCTTCGGGAGAGAAAGATGTACTATTAGACTGTGGGGAGCTTGGTTGCAGTTCTGCGGGCATGTTACGAGCTGCTCGATGCTTGCTCTGGGCAATGTAGGCATGGACTCTTTCACCATGGTTGAGCATTTCATCTTTATACTTGGAGATGCGCTCTGTGCCGCAGCTGACCAAGAGCTTGCTTTGAACTACCTTCTTAATACTGCAGCGTTCTATACTCGTGCTGGGGCCTATACTGCTTGGTTCCTCAGTACGGCTGTGGGTCCAAGGAAAGGGTTTAGCGGATCTGGAGTTAATGCAAAGTTTTAAGAAAAAGAATAATCTTTTAAGTTAGTAATAAGAGTAGTGTTTCACTCCGTAGTTAATCATATCAGTGACCCTTAATAACTAATTTAGTGAGATAGAATCTTAAACAGAAAGTTTATAAAGAGTTTATGTTAGGATGGCTGTTACTATTAAAGTCGTATATTCTACGCTTCAATGCCCTTTACCTCTAGCTCTTTAATCTAAGCAGCGGTTACGTCGTCCCCTCACCATAGTTGGTCATGCCGATTAAAGTCTCCAATGAAGACCAAATCCAGCTTCGCTTCTGTACTTTCCTTTCTCCTCCCACACTGCTGTCTATCGCACAAAGTCTACCTTGATCGGGTACAGGTCGTCGTCCCGGACGCGCGTACCTGGGGCAATCCTCGTCTCTGCGATTTGCTTGACCATCCGGTACTCCGCGTCGTCTCGGCAGACGATTCTAATGAGATCCCCATTCCTTGGGTTCACGGTGACGGCCTGGCACCGCCATCCCATGTGTCCGTCCGCGCGCATCTCCTTCTCCACAGCCGCCCGAATCGTGCCCACATTGGGCTTGTTGCCGTCTTCTACTTCAACTCTAGATGTCGATCGTGCAGTACAGAGTGTCGGTCACGTTGGGTGGTGCTGCGTCGGACGCACGGGTCCGTGCATTCAAACGTGATGTGAAGACGGCTAAACCTGTATTGGAGGGATTGCATCAGTGAACCGAGCATGCTGCTTGACTGCCACCCCGTCTGCTCAGAGCTCTCTAATCAATACACCAGCTCCGCATCTACACCCAACACGAGCCGGACTGATCCTCAAGCTCAGACTATCGAAGTTAACCACGATCTGGTCAACGGGAAATTAGAAGAAATACAATATCTCACGGACGTCATCAACCACCAACGAGCTTTGATTTATGAGCAAGCTCAAGAGATTCGAAATCTGAAGCACCGATAGCGAATCAGAGTTGAAGAAATCCATCGTTGAAGGTCCTGCATTCGTGGGAGGTCATATCAATGCAGTGGCCTTCTCGCCGGACGGCCAGGTGGTAGCTTCGGCATCAGGCCAGACGCTCGAAGGCCACGACGATTGGGTCAGAGCAGTGGCCTTCTCGCCGGACGGCCAGTTGGTAGCGTCGGCGTCACACGACAGGACGATGCGGCTCTGGGACGCAGCAACGGGCGCGCACCGCCAGACACTCCCGTTAGGCTCTACTAAAACTCTCGCTTTCCACCCATCATCCAGCACGCTCCTGCTTACGGATTTTGGAGCCGTAGACCTGCTTACAAACTCTTTGGTAGGCGGATCGCCGTCGCCCGAGGAAATGGTCCTATCTCCAGTTACCTGCAATATTGGCCTTAGTCCTGACAAGACCTGGATTATAACAGGGAATGAAAAGGTCCTATGGCTCCCTATCGAGTACAGACCAAAGTCGTCCGCTGTACGAAGTTCGGTGATGTTTATCGGTTGTTCATCGGGGCGTATCATCCAAATTGTAGCTTTGAAGTGATGCTGGCAGCATTATGCAATCACAACCGGCGAGATTCCTCGTCCGATTTATTATATCTCTAAATAGCATGCCACAGGAAGTGGCTGGGGGAGTGAATCTTTTTATTTTTGAATCTTACCGTAGATTTGAGTGTTGCCACTGTCGTCCTCTTAGGACTTTTACATTCTGTTGTGACAACATCCGGGCTTCGATAACATAGCTGTTGGCTTACGCCGCACGATTAGGTAGCTAAGTCTGATTGAAGGCCCAGTAAAAAACCCGAGTTGGTTCACGGTCAAGCTTGGCATATGACGTAGTAGCTATAGGACAACCCCACTAGCGCATCCATTGTCCTGGAGGTCGCTAGGCGCGGGCGCATGGGTATACAGTATTAGTTCAAGTCCGGCTACACACTGTGTGGGACAGACAAACAAAGACGATGTGTTGTCAAGAGGAAAATGGTTATGCTCTTAACTGTAACAATAGATGTGTGCATAGACCGTTCGTGAGTTACTAGGGTGACTGTTGGGCATGGGTTTGCGACCTCGACAAGCAGGACCCTTATTGCATAGGCCGGGAGGGCGCTCCACCAAAAGCCAGAAACGGCTTCTGCCTCATACTTGCGGCGACGCTGGAACTGGATTTCTAGGTCTTAGCTTTCTAATATATCATTAGGGAGCTAGAAATGAATCTTATAGAGACTATACCTAGTAAAGTAAGATCTTACCTCATTGCGTCACTAAGAAGATCCTGACCTAAAGGCAGAATAAGAGCAAGAACCGGCTATTAAAGAGCCAGATCTAAATCTAACAGGCATAGAATATAGGGTAGTAAGATCCTAGTCGCGTAGCTGGGAACATACTCCCTAAAAACCCAGAATCGCCTACTAAAAAGAGTAAGAAATGGATTTTATAGAGAGTACTATAGTAGCTCTATATAAGAGGTAGAGATAAATCTCCTAAAGAGAGAAAAAGAGGAGAAATAAAGGCTAGCTAGAACTGGCTCTTATTAAGAGCTAGATTTAGATTTAGTAGATAGGGGATAATTATTAAAAGCAAGTAAGACCCTTATCGCGTAGCTGGGAAGACCCTGCCCCAGCAGCCAAAAGCGGCTCCTAATAAGAGCTAAATATAGATCCTACTAATACAGAGGCTCTTAGTGCCCATAAAGCCAGAAGCTGCTATAATGCCCGCTTCAAACGTCTATTCATAATCGCCAGAGTCTGCTTATAAACAAAATATAGAGTCAATCTAGCTAGCAACAGTACAAATGTCAAACCTAACTGTATATATCTAAGTTATACGTTTAACCTATACTAGATTCCTAATACTATAAGAGTTATATATATTTAGGCTATAAAACCCTATCTATTTCCTATTTAGGTAATTAAAGGCCTTCTCTAATGTTATGTAATATAGGTATTTAATTAAATAATTAGGGGAATATATATACATATCAATTAGTTAACATAGGGAGGTAGAATCAACCAAGCACAGGATTCAATTTATTAGATTAACGGTAGCGGTTAAATAGGCTGTATAGGCGACATTAGCCTCCTTATATTACTTATATTCTATCTGTAGATGTCTCTGGAATTATCGCGCCCCTGCGGGGTTAAGAAGTTGATGACCCTGTCATCTTATTGACCTGTTGTTACTGTACGGCCAGCCTTCTGGTAGTGACGGGTCTACTAAGAGAAGCTGAGGTTTAACGCTAACTGAATCCTAATGAAATGCTGCGTTGGTCTTGCCGATATAATCGAGATGCTTCAGCTCGACGAGAATTGGGTCTGGATTGTGGTGACGGCGATGCAAGATATAGAGAGGGACAGACGCCAGCACCGAATTTTTATAGCTCTGCTGCGAGCGTTTAGGGGAAAACGGAGACTGAAGAAGGATGTAAACAAAGCGAATCGTTAGAGGTTAGTAGACATAGATGATATACCCAGTACGTAAGCCATATTAAGAGCTATAATAAGAGCTATTATTTAACGATTTATTATCTAGTATAAACCAAAAAGACTCTTAGAAAACAATTATATAGATAAAGAGTTTATAGTATAGATAGTTTAGGCTCTATTAAACTATTTAAGAGCCCTTTTTAGTGCTTTTTAGTACTAGCTTTATTAGTAACTACTCCCTTACTATATATAATACTTAACGCTAATATATATAAACTAAGCTTAAATAGAGGATTAATTACTTAGTTAAGGGATATTCCTCTATAAGTACTACTATTTAAGAAAAGGATACTTACGTTATAAGCTATATTAGTATTAAAAGTTACGTTAGTAAGCCGTTATTAGATATAGGATTTACTTTATAAATTAAAGTAAAAGTAAAGGAGGACTATACTTAGGGTTTCTTATTACTAAAGTTAGCTTAATACTTTAGTTCTTTATTATATATTTAGAACTTACTTTAGGTATCTTAATAATCCCCTTTTAAACTAAGCTCTTATATACTATACTATATATAAATTATAATAGGGATAAAGACGNNNNAAAGGGGACTAAATAGTAGCCTTTTAGCTAAAATAGTAAAAAGGTTATACTAAAGTAGAGAAGTAAGGTTACTATATAATTACTAAGTAGGGTAGAGTAGCCCTAACTTCTAGGATAATAGGTCTTAATTCCCTTTAGAAGGGAAGAAGGGCTAAGATTTAGTCTTTATTAAATATNATATTAAACTATTACTATACCTAACCTTTATATATACTATAATAATTCTAAATCTTCTTTTTAGGTTACTTATAGTAAAATAGTTTATTACGTACTATATTAAATAGAAGAGGGGGCTTTTAGCTCTTTAGGAGGTTTAAATAAAACCTAAGTATATAAGTTAAAAGACTATAAGGATAAGCTAACTATATCTAATACTACTATTATATTAACGGTCCTTTAAAAAAGAATTAATTAACTAGAAGCTTAGTAAATATAGGGAGTATTAAAAGATACTTAGGTAGTTAAAGCGTTATAAAAGGCTATTTAGAAGCCTAAAAATTATAGTAATTCTTTTAATTAAGGGCCTATATTAAAGATTAAGAATATTAAAAAGCTTACCCTTTAAACTACCTTTTATAAGTATCTTAAATAAGTAGTAGATTTATAGTAAGTATATTAAGGTACCCCTAAGAAGTTTAAAAAGGATAAAATAAAGATCCTTTTAGTACTTAAGTATATAGATTTAGAGTATAGGATAAGATAGANATTAATATATAGAGGAGTTATTAAAGGAACGCTTAAGTAAAGCTAGTAGTTATAAGAGCNTTCTTAAAGTAGACTTAAACTCTTCTTTAAGACGCTATCTATAGGGAGCTAAAAGTTATATAAAACCTAATTAATACCTAATAAAGGGAAAATTAAGACCCTATTACNNCTTTTATAGTTATCTTAATTCCT
>MPGH01000013.1:157108-168947 GCA_001937105.1 Colletotrichum chlorophyti | reverse complement strand
GGTGGGGGTGGAACAAACACTGAAGCTTGTCCGCGTAATCGGTTCGGATAGTCGAGAGAGACACAGCACGAGCAGCTGGTCTTTGTGCGGCATCGTCCTCCATGACGAGCCTTCGTCAACAGAGACGGCGGTAGTCTGGGGCATGATTTGTTCCTTAGATAACGGAGTAGTACCAGAGATGCGGGTTTTGATTTTGGTTTTGTTCAGCAGATGGTGCTCAAAGTCTATACAAGTTGAGGACAGGTACAGTCAGTAGAAGGCAAAGAATCGAGGGAGATTCTTCCTCATCAGCTTCACGGAGGAAGAATTACACGGCACTTGTCCTACTCATGGACAGCAACCCATGCGCACTGTCCGGAGACTTGTGCATTTACACTATTTTTCCTGGAAACTCTATGATAACAGGAAATCCTTTGGAATCCCCATAGATCAGCTCAGATGGATCAAGGGTCTTGCGCCATATCTCGTACGGCGTTGCGAAGAGGCGACCATCCCATCCCGCCCCCTCCCCGGCTGTTAAGCGGCACCCACGAACCCGAAGACCTCTCCCTCCCAACGAATCATGTTACTCCCTCCAGTAGCTATCTCGTTTGAGTTGCTGCATAAGAGAATTATACAGATTACATCTTAACCTAGCCGTTGTTCGGTAAGGACGAGATGGGAGGGCGGTCGGCCAGATGCTTCAGGCGGAGACGAAGGACAACAGTCCCGAAGTAATCATTCTTATCCACCTGCTTCTTACGTCTATGATTACATCATCTATGCGTATCCTGGCATTACAACTAATGTCCTGCGATACCTGCTGCACGCACGCTTGGGTTGAAGCATCCTTTTGGTGCAGACCTACTCCTGTGAGCTTGACAATAAGCCCCATTCGTTGACATAGTCTGACGGCGTCGTCACATTTTCTCGCTCAAGCCTCACTAGATAGCTGATGGACGAGTTCCAAGAATTAGATCATCTATTCGAGCCCTTCGTAAGCCACCGGGAGCATGACCGTCGACGGCTATGCGGCCTTCTCAGCTGCGAGACTCTGGCCGCCCTCGGCTCGGTCGCTGTGCTCGCCACCATCCTCTACCTGCTCCGATCTTGGACCCTGACGGATGGACGACTGTTCGAGAGGAAGTGTGAACCTCTCGCCGTGGGACCGGAGTGCGGCCTGCCTGGACCTGAACCTGGGCCAGGGCCTGGATCGGGAGAGATGGGTTTTGTTCTCTAACAAGCGGCAGACGTGTTTATTCACTCCAACGGCCAAAAGGCAACCTACCTTGCCTACGACGGCGTGCGCAAAGACTTGCCCCCCGAGGCCGGCCAGTTCGGCCTGCAGCTGTACGGCATCCAGGCCTTCCATCATACTCACTGCGTGGTACGTACGGGGGAAGCGTTGGCTGGTCTGGTCTCTCTTGTGTTGATATTCCCTGTCGTTTTCGTTGCCGCTGCCGAGTCGCCACAAGTCTGAATGAAAGACTGACTGTTTGTCCCTCTTCGAACCCAACAGTACGTCCTCCTCGAGTCCGTCGGCTGGGCGAGGCACAACCGCCCCTCGCAGTGGAACGGCGACCACATCGCCCACTGCCTCAATACGCTGACGCAGGCGGCGACCTGCCTCGCCGACTCGCGCCCTTTTGCCTATGTTGTGCCGGGCGGCCACTGCATCGATGGCCAGCAGAGCTGGTGCAGCGACTTCGGCGCCCTGGTGGAATGGGTCAACGACCCAGTGCGCGACCACAACTTCCACTATGAGTTAGACTCGAACGATACCGACCATTTCATGCCCATCTACCGCAACGGCTCTATAGCAGGTAGGTCGGTTGACAAGGCAGTGTGGTGAGTTCAGCGACGTGTGAAAGTACATGTCAGCCGTGTTAGTTGGGAAACCTGCCTTGCTTGCCTGCTTGGGTCATGGACTGGTGGATATGTACAGTTCAGAATGGTTTTTTTTTGTAAGAGCCTCCCCGTTGTAAGAGCCTCCCCGTTGTAAGAGCCTCCCCGTTGTAAGAGCCTCCCCGTTGCCCAAGAGAATGTATCATGCGTGTTAATAAGATCCCATGCAGGTAGTGGTGTACTAGTCTTGAGTGGAGGGGGAGCAATGTCATCGAGATTCAGTGTCAGGCCCCCACCACACAAGTCCTGTCAATGCGTGGCTCTGGTGCTGATAGCTCACAGCGTGGAACGTAGCCGAGAGATCAGTCCCGAGAGGAAATCCGCCGCATCCCACATCGACGTCGTGCACCGTAAGTACGCGCGGTGGGCGGCCAAACGCCAGATACACGTTGAGACATGCAGAAACGAGAAGCAGCAGAGCAGTCAGGTGACTGCATCGTCCCCGACGACGACGCTGCCCGTCTGATGCGTCGAGAAAGTCCAAGCCCAGGCCCAATCGCGTCTCTGCTTCCACTTGGCGAACTAGGCATCGTCCAGCAGCCACGTGGTGGCGCTGGAGCTGGAGGCGTTGCCCTTTTCGTCGGAGCTGCAGTGCTCATCCGCCTCTTCCTCGGAATAACGATTTAGTCTTGACATTGCAAACTTTGAGCGCGCTGTTGTTTGTCATTGCTGTCTGTACACACAAGCCACTAATGGTGCGTAATCGAGTATAATACCACAAACTGGCCAAGATCTGAAACCCGGGAGCGCGGGGAGTGAATTCCAACCGAGGAACTCTAGTTAAAGATTGCCTATGTTGTATGCGCGTATTAGTGTTAGTTTGTAATGGGCGGTTATGAGGCTTCTTTCTTTAACCTTTTTTCTCATTCTTCCCCCCCGAACTCCGTCCCTCATTTCCCTATTCGCCTAGGCGTCCGTTATCACTGGCCCAAGCTACAGCGAGCCAATGATGGCTGCCTCAACGGCCCGGGAAGTTTGGCGAGAAACTCTCTACCCGGCTGGAGAAGCTAGTCGGAACAAGTGGTTACGCGTCTACAAACTCCGTACATCAAGGTTTGCCCACAGCGTGAGTTGCCCGAGACGTTTGGCTGGCGGACACCTCTGAAATGGTCCTGCAGAGAATTTGGCCCCGGGCCCGGGCGTGGAGCTTGTTTGCCTTGTAAGTTGACTGTGTGTGCAGCCTCGGTCCTCAGGGGCCCCCCTGACTGAGATGACAGATTCCCTGTTCCACAGAGTTCGAGCAAAATGTACAGTAGAGATTCAAACGCCCGGCCCCTGTAAACTCCATTGGACCATTTTCTGGTTCTAGCTCGTCATATCTCTTCCGTATGCCGGGATATTCAAATCTCGCGTTGCTTTTCACGAACCCACATAACTGTGACATACTTTCCGGAGTCCGCGATGTCCATATTCGCCGAGGGTCTCGCGGCAAGTAACACGGCAAAACGTGCATCGATTAATGACTACTTCCCACGCTTGCAAGGTAGTCGTGTTGCAAATTGAAGACTAATAAAACCCTCCGACAGTGATACGCCACGCTACGACCAGCCAGCTTTGAGTAAATAGGTTCACGAAGTACAGCTCACAGAGAGCGGGAACACGAGTAACTATAGTAAACCTCGATACTTTNCATTGGGAAGTTTTTTTTTTTTTTGGGAAGTATTACTCAACCGCAGCAGGATACGTTTCTAAGTTATAGGGAGGAGAGAAGGGAGGAC
Source organism: Colletotrichum chlorophyti (assembly GCA_001937105.1). NCBI lineage: Eukaryota > Fungi > Ascomycota > Sordariomycetes > Glomerellales > Glomerellaceae > Colletotrichum > Colletotrichum chlorophyti. Next base: position 165,345 of record MPGH01000013.1, on the reverse strand, counting down.
AAGACAGATACACAGAAGTGTGTTGAACCGACAATACTGGTAGCACAGCTAGTACGAAGCATCATGGCTGGACCATATTAGTTCAAAGTCACAACAACTGCTTTCGTCCCCTTTCTTTCTGCTAATGAACTTCCATTTTGCCCTCAAACAAGCATCTACAACCATTCATCAGCCCTCGAGGTCGTTGTTTTCTTGTCAAAATGCCATCTCGACTGGACGTGACCAGGAATTACCTCGGACATAGTGTTGGGACCATACACGCTCACATCTCCAGCCGGACCATGGCCAACTCGGTGCCCTATCTCGTCCCCGTCTTTGACTCGCTCCCTCCTAAGTTCACCTTTCTGGACGTTGGATGCGTATGTACACCGAAAACTCACGGAAGCTCCTAGTCCTCATGCTTACGATTGTGCCTCGCAACCTCCCCCTCTCTAGGGCCCCGCTAGCATCACCGTGGACATTGCCAGGCGCTACCCCTCGGCGACCATCCTGGCCATCGACGGCAGCCCAGCTGTGATTAGCCAGGCCAGAGACGCTGCCCAGAAAGCCAATGTGCATAACATTCGCTTCACCGTAGGGGATGCCCTAGATCTAGCCCCTACGGCCAGCGAGCCCGGCTTCGAACTCATCAAGGGAGCATGTGACGTTGGTAAGAGCAGCCAGACAATATTGAATGGAGATAGAAGAAGAAGAAGAAGAGCAAAAAGAAACAAAAGAAAAAGAAGAAGATGATGACCACTGCTACACAAGGAAAATGAGCTGATGAGGCAAAACCACCATGCGATTAGCCCACACGCACAACGTCGTGATGCACACATTGGACGCACCTCGGGCACTAGTTGAGCTGCGGTCCGCGGTGAAGGTCGGCGGCTTTGTTTGCTGCAAGGAGGCCGACAGGGCATGCCTCATGTTGTGGCCAGAGAACCAGGCGGTAGGCGTCTCCCATCGGGTCATGTCTTGAGAACCACTGGGCTCACATTCCACCTCACCGGCACCAGATCCGCCGTACCTACGAGGTGATTAGCCGAATCATGGCGGCCAAGGGGTGCGATCCGTACGTTGGAAGGAAGCTCAAGACGTACGCGATGGCGGCGGTAAGGCGTTCCCCACTCTCTCTAACTGTCAGAGAGGAAACCGACATGTTTTTACACAGTATTTAACTCTGTTATCTGACTCCCACAGGGCTTTTCAAGCAACGACATCAGCGTAGGCCAGGCATCCTGGGTCGTGTCGTCACGCGAGGAGCGTGAAAATTGGGGTAGCCTGGTCGCTCGCACCAACGCCGACACGGAAGCCCGCACCCGCATTGAGAGCGAAGCCCGTTTCATCGGGCTTGAAATCAATCTCGAGGAGCTTCAGAAGGGATGGAGAGAGTGGATCGAAGACGACACGGCCTGCGCCTCTATCAGTGACATTCACGTAGTCTGCAGGAAGCATTAGGCTATCGGGTGATGAACTTTCAGGTGCTTAGTGTCACCGCATGTTGATATTTCGGACTGGACAGGATTTGAACAGGCAAGATGATGCAGATATTGTTGCACCGGGATACCTGTAGCAACAGCTTAACAATAATGCTATTTATGTAACAGACAATACGTTAACTACAGAGCTTCAAGAGGCACATCTCGCCTTTCCAGAGGATGGCTGCAGCCTACTAAGACTTACTACTGGACAGGCTAGAGACCATTAACGCGTTCCTATAAGCACTCTGGGAAAGCGGATTATATATAATTATAGAAGAAGACGGTAATAAGGTAAGTGAGGCGATCTAAACTAAGTAGGGCTATAAGGCCGGTTATAGGCAGCTGAATAAGAAATAAAATTATAAGCTATAAAATAGTAATACAACTTTCCCTATTTTATAGAGATAGCGGCTCTATAATAATAATATTTACTGTAATTAGCTTAAGGTAGAATTAAACCTATTAATAATAGAACTTATAATAATGGAGGTGATATTAAAGTTACTTTTAAAAAAAAGTTTAATACCTTAGTATTTATGTTCTCTTTACTAATAAAGTAGCTGTTTTAATAGTAAGGAAACCTTAGTAATTATTTAGATAGGAAGAGATCTATTATATTAGGAAAGTAATTTATATACTTAAGAGTAAAAGAAATAAGGTATTACTTCTAGCTTTTAATAAGAATTAAGTTTAACCTTAAGCTTAAGGCTAAAATAGTAGTAAAAGAAAGTATATACTTAAAAAGGGCGCTAAAGAAGAAGCTAATTAGGGCTTGTTTAAACTATACTTAGAAACGTATTAAGGAGATTTTAAAAGCACTATAGGCTATTAAAGGTACAAAAGAGTCTTGAAAAAGGGTTAGTACTACCTTATTAATATTACATTACTAAACTAGGTGATATCGGCTACCTATACGTGATTATTTATATATAGATAAAGCTCCTTATATTAAAGAGCCCCCCCTTTACTATAGTTATTAACAACTAACTATCTTATATTATATATCTTAATACCTATTAATTACTTCCTATTATTACTTTTAATTAGTTTATTAATATTATCCTTTATTATATTACTATACTTATAACGTATATATATAGTAAGTTACCTATTATAGTATGTTAATTACTTTTAATACCCTCTTACTATTTATATAAGTTAATTAAGTAATATTATATAGGTAATTAATAGATAGGTAGTATAAATTAATATATAGGCGCCGCCCTTTATATAGGCACTACTATCTACCTTTTTAATTAGCTAGAAAAATTATTATTAGTATAACTTATTTCTATTAAACCTATAAAAGGTAGCTTACCCTTTTTATCCTTCTTATTATTTAATTAATTTAACCTTAGTTTTTCTATACTCCTTACTTACTATAGCTTTATTAACTAAAGCTAAAGGTATTCTATAATACTAAACTTAACCTATTCTTAGTATAACAGCGTAGAGGCTAAGGCACTTTTAACTTATAAGTACCCTATAACAGAATAACCTATAGAAGCATATATAGGTTATAAGAATAAGCGTAGTAGAGGCTTATAAGTAAAGATAGAATATAGTTAAATTGATTAGTAGTTACTTACTTAGAGAAGGGATTCTTCTTAAGGAAGAATAAGGCCTTTATATAGGCCCCTAAAAGCCTTATTAGAACATTCTTAGGCTTATAAGTATACTAACTCTTACTTATAAATCTATAGCTAGATAAGTATAACTTAAAGNAAAGTTAATTATAGATTACCTTTTAGGGATTTATAAAGCTAATCTTAATCCCTATATTAATTTAAAAAGAAGTAAGAATAATAGGAAATAGTTAGAATTATAAAATAATTCTAATACCTATTCTATAGCGCTTAACTTAATCTAATTACCCTTTTACTTTAAGTTATATCTTTTAAAAGTAACTATTAATCAATTATAACCTATAACTATTATTTAACTTATCTCTATTATTTCCCTTTTTAAAAAGTAGCGATCTTAGTATTAGCTAATTCTATAGAGTTAGAGACCCTTATAGGTAGTATAACCTTATTATTAAGCTCCTATTAAAGTTAATATAAGAGATATATCCCTTTATATTAAACTACCCTACTATAAAACTTACTCTCTATCCTACTTATTATTTCCTTAAGGGAATAATAAAAACATACTAAACTACTCTTTTATAACTTTCCTTAAAGCTTAGCCCCTCTCCCTTTAATAAATAGTCCTAATAACCTTTTTATTTTACTATATAGTAGTTTAATAGTAGTCTTAATCTTATTTAATAGGTTATTAAAACTAATTAATAGCTAATAATAATACTCTTTTAATAATAAAACTATACTTATTAATAGTAAAAAGAATAAGGTCTTTTAGTTAATCTACTACTTTATTTACTTTAATAATAATCTACTTTTTAAAATAAAGTATTTTTTAAACTATAACCTCTTATAATATCTTAAGTAATATATTATCCTCCCTTCTTTTAAGTAAAATCCTAAACTTATTAATCCTTAGTAATTCAAAATAAACCTTTAACGCTCTCTTTAATTAGGTTAATACATTTATAAAAGCTATTAAGTTTAGTATTATAAAGTAGAATAAATATAAAGCTTAAAGCTAAGTTATATAATATACTATTTAATATAATTAATTTAATAAACTTAAGCTTATAGAGGGTATAGGTATTTAATAGTATAAATCTTAAAAACGTAGCTATAAATAGTAGGTAATTACTAAGGCTCTTAAAGAGCGGAAATAGCTATTATACTATTATTAAGACTCTTAGTGTAGTTAGTATAGCTATAGTCTTAGCCTTAAGCTATCTACCTATCCTTTTATTATAGGCTTACTTAGCTTATAATAAACGCTATTAATATAATAAGTTAATAAGTTAGTATCTAAGTATATAACGTACGTCTTATTATTTAAAAGCAGTTCTTAAATTCTTTATCTTAATAAGATACTTATAGCGTTAGAGCTTATTTAAACTAAAAGAAGCTAAATAGGTATTTACTAACTATAGCGTTAATTAAGTTATTTAATACATACAATATCCTATATATAGTAAAATAGATAGATAATAACCTAAACTACTTTATTAGCTTTATTTAGACCTTTCCTTACTATCTCTAAATATAAAAATAATTCCCTAAGGTATTTAGCTTTAATAATACTTATAATACTAAACACTTTAAACTTCTACTCTTTTAAGCTACTAAACAGACCTACTTTAGATCTATTTATAACGCTATATTTAGCCTTATTAATAATAAGAAACTAAAAGGTTTTTAGTTTCTTTTAATAAATATCTATTAACTTATAAACTAATACTAAGTTTATTACGTTATTATTATTATTATAAAATATAATAAGTAAATAAAGGCTATACTAAATAAGTAGTTCTTAAACGTTTAGTAATAACTTTATATCTACTATATTAACTTTAACGTTATACTTAAGGTTAAGTAGAAGTAGCTTAAGGACTAAACCTATAGTAGTAATAATAGTAAGTTTAATAATAAGGCCTATTAGCTACTAATATAAGTAATAACCTAGCTTAGTAATAAGACCTAAGCCTATATTAATATACTAATTAATAAGGCCCTCCCTTATATATATTATAGGGTTTTTATAAGATAAAAGCTTATTATTTTTACTAAAACTAAGTACGCTTTTAAGAAAGCCTAAACTAAGCTCTATAAAGAGTTTATTAACTAATACTTAATCCTTTAATACCTCTATATAATATACCTACCCTTAAGAGTATTGTAAACTTATTATTTTATTTTAAAATAGTAATTAATAGGGACGTATAAGGAATTAATAGGGACGTATAACTCTTAGGGACGTATAATGTTTATAGACTGTAATTTGCTTAATTCTTTACTAACCTATAGATACTTTTAAGTAAAGGCGGTAAGGCTTATTTACCTAATAGTCCCTCCTTTTTTATTTAAGATTTATAAATTATAAATAGCTACTTACCTATTATTTTATAAATCTTAAATAATAACCTTCTACCTAATCTAAGTTACCTTTTATACGTAATAGCTATACTTAAGGTATAGCTTAGCTTTAATAAACGTATAAATTATAATATCTTTTATATTTTTATGTTTCTATTTAAGAGTATTTAATAAGTTATATATACTATAGAAAATAGTATATATTATTATTGATAAGTAGAAAGATTTAATAAGAGGATAATAAAAATTAACTATACTAAGACTTAAACCTAGACTTTTTCTTTAATTAAAGGAGTACTTTACCGTTAAGCTATATAGCCTTAACCTATTATTATTAAAAACTAAGAGAACACTATATTTAAAGCTAATTAATAGGAAGTATAAAGGTAAGAATATACTATAAAAGCTAGTAGTATTTTTATATAGTTAGAATATTAATTAAAGTATAAAGTAAGTATATATTATAAGAGGTTATTAAAATAAAGTAAGGAATTAAGTAAGTAAGTAAGTAAGTAAGAGATAATATATACTACCTAAATCTTAAAACTATTATATACCCTTAGTCCTAATACCTTAAGGGTAACTTACTACTTACTACTACCTTTAAGGAACTATAATAAAGAAAAGAGAGCTTATTTAGCCTTAATTAGGCTTAAATAAGGTCTTTTACTATATAAGTAGCTATTAAGTAGGTTTAGTATACTTTATTACTTAGTAGTAAAGGTACCTTAAGGGAGGTAGCGGTACTGTTACTATAGCTAAGTATTTAAAAAGAAGCGTTTTATAAAAAAGGTTTCTTAAGGGGGGGGAAATTAATCTAAATAATTTATCTATTTATCTATAAGTATCTATATATAAAAGTCTATAATAATAATCCTATTATTACTACTAATCCTTATATATTATTATTCCTTTAATTAAAACTAAAAGATACTTTAAACCCTTATTTTATACTAAGATATAAAAAGAAAACTATAATAACTAAAGTAAATTAAATAAGAAATCTATATCCTAACTACTACCCTACTTTAATTATCCCCTATTACTTTAAAGTAAATACCTTATATATAAAGTAATATATCTTTAAGGTAGTATATTTATTTTAAATTAAATCTTTAGGCTTAACTTAGCCTAGCTTAAGTAAAAACTATAAAGAGAGAAATAAAATAAAATACTAAAAGTATTATATTCCTTAGTAGTTATAAAGAGGGTAACGTTAGCTATTATAAGATCCTTTTTTTAAATTTTTCTTTTTTATACTTCTTCTCTTTTTCTTTAGTCTTTACTTCTTCTTAAGAAGCCTTTATATTCTCTTACTTAAATTCTCTTTATTATAAAAGATATATAAGAGGTAGATATATACCTTAAGGCTTTATATTAGCTATTATAACATTCTAAGGATTATTAAAACTATATACCTACTTATCCTTTATATAATTTATAATCTTTTAAAGTCCCTTATCTTAAACTACTTTTTTAGCCTTAATTAAGTCTATATAACTAGCTGTATTATTTAATTTCCTTTTTTAGAAATATAGTAATACTACTAGCTATAGTACTAAAGGTACTAAGGTTATATAGGTAAGGTATAAATAGTTAAGTTAGCTTAAGAGACTTAAGAGGAGGTATTAAGGGAGGATTAAGCTTAAGAGATAGAGACTTTTTTAAAAGAGGTAGACGTCTAACCTTTAGTAATAAGGACTTTTTTAAAGGAGGCTTTAAAAGTACCGCCTTAGTACCTATAATCTTTAATTCGTTTTAATTAGGTTTTAATTACTTCTTTTACTTTACTAAATAAGCTTATACTACTTACTTATAACTCTTTTTAGGCTTATAGTAAAGAAAAGTATTAAGAGGTACTTTATAAAAGTTATTTATTATTTAGGTTACCTAACCCTTTAAGATAATCTTAGAAGTAATAGCTTTACTTTTAGTCTTTTTAGTAATAATAAGCTAAGTAGCTAACTTTACTAAATCTAAGTATCCCTTTTATATAAAGTATAAAACCTATTTTATAAACCTAAAACTATAAGTCTAACTATTCTTTTATTATATACTATTTATAATACTAACTATAGCTTTAATTTAGTTAATTAAGGGGATAGAAGCTCTAAAGACCTTATAGTATTTAACTAAGTTAAATAAGTTAATATAGAACCTACCTTTAGGGTTATAATAAATTAAGTTATAAAAGAAATATTAACTTATAAGTTAATTAATAATAAAGCTATAAAAGTACTAAATACTATTATTATAATAGAAAAAGATTATTAAGTTAGCTTTAATTAAAGCTTTATAAGTTAAATTATAATAAATATATCCTTTTTAAGAGGTATATAAAGGATTATAGCTTATTAAGGTATTAAGTTAATTATAAAGACTTAAGCCTTAGCCTATTTAAGTTCCTATAAGATAAACTTAAGAAGGCTTTTAATTTTAGTAGTATTTAGGGATTTTAATCTTTAAATATTCCGTTATATATTATATAGCTTAGCTAAGGTACTTAGGGCGCTATACCGCTCTTAGTCTCCTTACTTCCTATCCTTACTAAAATCTTCTTAAAATCATTAAACTAAGCTTTTATAGCTCTAATTAATATAAAAGTACTAATTAGTTACTAACTTAAGGTTTTTACTCCTTAAAAGGGATATTACTTTTAGTACTCTTAGTAATACTAATAAATTAACTAAAAGAGGTATATTCCCTTTTAAAAAGTTAAGTTATATATTATTAGAATTCTTTAGTAATTCTAACTATTTCCTATTATTCCCACTCCTTCTTAGATTAATATAGGAATTAAGATTAACANAATCCCTAAAAG
>MPGH01000013.1:122473-137152 GCA_001937105.1 Colletotrichum chlorophyti | reverse complement strand
AGTTAGGTTATAAGTAAAGATATTAGAGGGATAGTTATATAATAGGAATTAAGGCTTTAATATATATTTGAAATGCCTTAAGGAAGTAAGGAGCTAAAGGAGGGAGTACTTTTAAAAAGGTTAGTAGAATTTTACTATACTAATATTAAAAATTAACCTAATTATAATATATAAATCTTATACCCCCTTAAGACTTATACTTATATATTAATTCCTTATACCCCCTTATTAATTACTATATTATTATAGTATTAGTATTATCTTTTAGAGGTCTAATATTTAATTCTTTTAACTAACTTATACTTAAGGTTATATTCCTTAATATAAACTTATTATTACTTCTTTATAAGTAGTATACTAACGCTCTTAAGTCTTTACTAACTAGNTTATACTACTTATATTATCTTTAAGAGGGTAAGGTTCTAAAGATTATTATATAGGATATAGCGTTCTATTTATAAGATATCAGTTTAGTTTAGCTACCTATATAATTATTAGTAATAAAATAAATACCTATAGTTTATTAAAACTATTATTTATATATGTATTACTAACCGTTTAGTTATTTATTAGTCTCTTAATTGTCTAACCTTATATTAACCTACCTTATTAACTTATATAACTGATTACTATATAAGCCTAAACCCCTTAATTATACTAGCAAGACCAACACAGCACCTCAGTAAGATTCAGTTAGCGTTAAACCTTAGCTTCTGTTAGCAGACCCCTCACTATCAGAAGGCTGGCCGTAACACAACGTTACTTCCTCTTTTAAAGGAAGACCTATAACAGCCACTCTACTTCAACGTAAGTACCCTAGTATCCCTAAACGCTGTTATATGTCTAACGGCAGGTATCCTGATTTTTAGAGACTGAAGTCTAAGCAAATGGACTACGGAGAGTAAGAGTGGAAGTGGGATGTAGGTGGGGTGGTGTTTGGGGGGGATCCATCACTTAGTTAAGGGGATGTCGAGACACAGACCCTGGGTTTAGCTAAAATTGACATATTTCTCTCTTTTGAACTACACTAGGCATGCTTGACCGGCCCCAAGCCCAACCAGATGCCCTAGGCAGGCTGCAATAACCTTCTTCTCCGTCTTGTAGAGTTCCCTCTGCACTAACGAACCAGCCAAAGTTTGCAGCACGCCCGCTTTAAGGCTCAAACCTTGGATCCCATGCTTGCGTGGCGGACGTGGGCCGGGGCATGTTTGCGAGACTTTGCTGACTGAAATATGGCACAGGTGTTACAGAGTAACCCGTAGGGGGGACCTCATCATCGGGTCGGTGACTTTTGGTCAATGAGGTCGAGCTTCTCCACAAAGCTTCCAGTCTTAACATTGCCCATCACTACTGTAAACTTTCATCCGTCATCTTTTGGAGCCAGTGCCGGGGCGTTGTGAAACCTTGATTCGGAACTGATGAGGTTGAGGCCGCTTCCAAAGTTTCAGCCAAACCATCACACTACGGACCTCAGGCCTACGGTTGATTCTTCCAGCCCGCCTCGGCATACGGTTCCACACGGGAAGTGCCGTTGAACCTGTTCTTCACAAAATCTACAATCATGGGGAAGTTGCGGCAGGTGTGCGGGCGGTCCGTGTTGATGTAGTTTGTTCCCAGTCCGAGGCGGTACATGGATGGGATTGGCGTCAGGTCGGCGGTGCACACGAGCAGCTGCAGCAGCGATTCGATGCAGTGGTCCCTGTGCAAGATCCCGTGGACAGGATTCGGGTCGTGATAGGCCTCGGGATGGAAGGCTTTACGAATATGGTCCTAGTTATATTGTGTCAGCCAGAAGCACCCGAGGGAGGGCCACTGTTGGGGACCAAAGGTGGTACTTGCCAGACAATGGATAAGGTGCATGACCTCTATACTGGTTGCGGAGAAACACAAACGTCAGTCAAAGCAGGGTCTTCGACTCAGATGTCGATGATAAAAAGGAAATGTGGCAGACGTACGTGGCGACGTAGCCTCCTGCTCTTGGTTCCCAGTACTTCACATATTCCGGACCCCATGCTTCTCGAGCTTCGTCCTCGGTGACGATGAAGAAGTGGCCTACAGTATATCAAGCCATCTGTGTCAGCAGCCGTGCAATTATGATTTGCGGGATAGTCTTGCGTGTCTTTCATGTGCTCACCCTCGCCCAAGTGAAGATTGTACCAGTTGATGTCGATTTCTCTGCTTGGCGTGCCCGTGTATTTGAGTCTTTGCGTTCCATCCTCTCGCCCAGGTATGTATTCAGTCCCGTCGTCCATGAAACCTGGGGTACCCTCGAAAATCGTTACCTGTAGCTCGATGTGTTCGGCTGCTGCTTCTGTGATTGGGAACCAATTAAGCGTATGGGTATCTGGGGGATGAAAATGCAAAGCCTATCAAATGAAATAGATGATGTGATGGAAGGCAGAAGCAATGGACAGATACAAAAAAGGAGAAAGGGAGGAGCGAGAGCAGATGAGATGTCAAGAAGAGAAGACTTACTGAGGTCCGTCGCGTATCCCGTGTCAAACGATCCAAAGTGGTTCAGATATGGCCGTCTTGCAGTGAGCCAGGCCGAGAGCCCGGCGAATAGAAAAGTGGTCGTGAACCATAGCCACGCGGCCCATCTCAGGCGGCGCCTCTCATGTCGCCAAGTTGCTTGTTCATGGACCTGGTTTAGGAGCCGGGCTGTCTCTTCGTCGGCCTCCGTGCTGTGGCTTATTTTGGGGATGGAGTCCACGGACGACATTGTATCTTTCCTGATGACTAGTTTTTCTCTAGGGGGATGGTCGAAAAGGACGTGGAGGAACCGAATGGCTGACCTGATGGAGTAACTTTATGCTGTCCTCCAAGGTGCGGAGTGAATGTTGACACAGCGACCCAACGACCCATTGGGAGCATATTTAAGCCCGGTAGTGCCAAACTCAATCTCCAAAGTGGCCATCGTTGCACTTGTTCTGCGGTCTGCCAACTAATATCCAGGCAGATGGAGGTGCCGTCCTCCTTTCATAGGCAGCCATATCTGACGGCCATCATGATCACTGAGATCGTCATCCGCACCTTAGCAGGACAAAATTAATGAAGGAAAAAAAGAGAAGACTTCTGTTTGTTTTGTGACATTCTCCTGCTATGGCATCCATCTTTATGGAGAAAAACAGCACGTCGTAGATAGCAATTGGTGATACATCACGTCAATACTCGCCGCGGAGCGAGTGGTCCTCCGTGGCGCGATACTGCTCCGCAAACATGAATAGCAGCGCGTAGTCTTTACACATGTGCTGATATCCCCAGAACTCGTCGCCACTCGCGTTGGCTCGCTTCCACTCGAGCGTTGTGTCTCCAGCGCACATGATGCCCTGGCGGAGGTAGTCCCAGCACTCGGATAGATGGGCGACGTTGACCCTCTCCATATGTCCATCCCGCGCATGGACGAACGCATCTCTTGCCATGTACTGGGACGCAGAGATTAGTTTCCAAAGATTCCTCGCTCGGGAATCCCGGTCTTGGTCGACTCACCAGGCAATGCAGTTGGTGAAAGACGGATAAGCGCGCCTTTTGCTCAGGCAGGGAACGGTCTAGCCCTGGCATGTAAGGCAGCTCGCCATCGTCTAACGTCACATTGATCCAGCCGTTGCCTTCTGTGATGGGGTCAGAGATGCGCGCGAGTTGTATGCTCGTTTTGAACGTTTTGTGATTGGACGTAAGAAGGGTAGCCGGCAATTGCATGTCTCGACTTTTTGCGAAAGAAGTAAGGGGACACTCTTGATCGGGAAACCACTGCATGTCCGAGGAACGAGGAATAAATCGACTCACTTGGCATCAACATGGCCCATCTGTCCTCGGTAGTGTCATTGGGCCCCTGGCCGAATATCGGTTGGGATAGAAAGATGTGCTTATTGACCCTCTCTGGTGGCACCCACGGGGGACGGCTCGGCCCTTGGCGTCCCCGCAGAAGGATCGCGAGAGAGGCGATGAGCGCTGCGTTAAGCAAGACGGACAAGGAGAGCGCGATGGAGAGTCTGAGAGACCATCTGGTTCTGCCTGACCCCGCCTTGTGCTCCAGCAGATCATCGATCTCGGATTTCGCGGCAGCCTTTTCCAACGACAGAGATGACAATGACGACCGGGGAGATTCCTTCATCTTCGCATACTCCATCGCGGCCACTCTGTGCTACCGTTGTAGGTCTAGCATACCAAACCTGCTCCAAAAAGGATCCAAGGGGGTGAAGAAAAGGGTCTATTGGTAGAGTGAGACGAGCTGGTATATGGCTTAAGTCTTTTCTCTCTTTGTTTTTCCTTTCTTTAGGTTGTCGGCAACGTCTTGAATGTAAAGTCTAACGGCGTCTTGGTCTTCAAACAGCTTTGAAGTGTACACTACACCCTGTGAGGTAGGTTTGGACATGCAGCAACTTTCCGCTCAGCAGCAGCACTGTGTACATCTAGCTCCCTGAGCCGTATTCGTAAGGTACAGACATGTCTACAATGGCCAACTCTGTTAGTCTAACCTTGAAGGTCGCCTAGCAGAGAGACAAAACTTGCCACGAACTATAGCGGGGGTATTTGAGAGTATAGCGTTGATCCCGGCCAATTGCGGGTTAACCACGTTGTTTAAAGCTGAGACGGCGACAGCTTCCGCGGGTTGGGGAGGGGCCTGAGGGTATCATGTTTCAAACCCCGAAGCAATGTAACTCTTATGGGTCTATCTAGTTAGGTCAAGACAACGTTATTTGCTTGATCGAATACATCGTACACGCGAACAGCGGTGTGGTGAGTGGGTAAATGAGCCTGTAGTTTATTTCATATAATACTTGAGTTGAAGGGGTATTAGACTCAACGGCCTACCAAGTACGTTGTATTGCGATGTAGCCGGAATTGATCTCTTCCCCTACAAACTACGCGCGATTGCAACGATCGGCGATGGACACCAGCACACCAACACGCTCAAGGAACGGGCGGTGACCATGACTATTGTCGTGGCCATTGCTATCGCAGTCGCTATCGACATCGCTCTCGTCAAGTCTTACACGGGCCAGGGATCCGTGGCATAGCCCGGCCAGTGCAACCGCCTTCCGCCTGTACTCCCCCGGGACGTCCCTATCGACCTTGCAATACATGATGAGGAACAGGCCAGCTAGCACCAGGTCCTCCATGGGTTGTCTTTTGAACCGGAAACACTGCGTCAGCTCGTCTTCTAACAAAGGCCGTTGGGTTTGGCTTCTCTTGGCGTACCTCTCGAGCTTTGTGCCGGATGATGACGGGGAAAAGAAGCAAGAGATGGCGTCGATGAGCTGCTGGGCCGATTCCAGGCACGCCCGAATGAAGCACCCGCGTCCAAGGGCATCGTGATCATGCTGGAGAATGAGCTCAGAGTCAAGCCCGGCAGCGGCTGCGATCCACGGGCAATGCGTCAGGAAAACGGCGCGGTGGTACATGCAGAAGGCCAGGCGTGACGTGCTGGTGGGCAGACTGCCGTTGTTCCCTGGCGCTATCCGCAAGTTCAGGCCGGGGAAGAGCTCGACCCAGTGCCAAAACTGGTCTTGAGACTCCCAATGGCTTTGCCTTCTGCCATCGCCAGGGATCACCATTTCGGATGAATAGGCCTAAGACGCCCGGGGACTGAACTGCCTTCTCAAACAGCGGTGCATCACAGCCGCCAGGGAGCGTGTACCCAGCAGGTCCTCTTCGAACCCGTGGCTCGAGGGGCTCGAGCCGTCCATCCAGTCGCAGTCGAGCATCTGAGAGGACGTCAGCATCATGGTCCAACCGTTGGCTTTGTGGGGAGGTCTCCCTCCTCTGAAAGTTTCTTGACGTGCAACGCATGGAAAACATGGTCTTCCTTCTTATCAACGGACCTTGGAGGGCGGCAAGTCAAGAGGTAACTGGCTTACCGGAGGCGCTCCTCGATCAAGATTTTGAGACACGTCTAGCACGTACGAGTATGCCGAGCAGAGTGCAGTCTCATCATCGGCATTCATCTGTGCAAAGTCCAGTTCGCGAACGTGCATGACGGCGATTGCCACATTCTCGGTGACGGGAGATTGTATATTGCACTCGCTGGCAATGGAGGCCTGAAGGTCATAAGGACTTGTCAGCAAGGGGGGAGAGCAGCGTACAGGAATTGGAAGCAAAAAAGGGGTTCAGTAAAGTCAATTTACCATCAGCAAAGACATCTAGGATTAAGTAACATAGAACAAGTCGTCAGCTAAGGGTCTTATTAAATCACTACTTCGTCACATCTTCCATCCAATCTCTGCCTTGTCTCTCTCCCTCTCTCTCCCTCTCTCTCTCTCTTACAGGACCAAACGGGGGAAACCAACCTGGAGTTTCAACAGCTGACTTGGCAAACCTCGCACACACCCGCGGAAAGCATGGGCGGCACGTAGCCGCCACCGCGCCTGGGCGCCGTTTAAGTCTCCACCCTCGGTGTTGCGTGAGCAAGAATGTTGATTCTGCTTCTGCTTCTGTTTCTGCTTCTGGGCACTGCAACCGGCGACGACCGCGTCTCCGTGCTACCGCCGGTAGATATGGCGGTAGTATGCGCCGAGGGCGAGGACGGCGCTTGCGAAGCCGCGGACGAGGTGGCTCGCGTCCGGGAGACGGGCTTCCTTGACCCGGGCCTCGATGGTGGTCTTCGAGATGAATATGGGAGCGCTAACCGTCAGCACGCGTGTCACACAAGCCACGCTGCCACGTCACTTAACGACGGAGCAAACCAGACGTACCTGTAGAAGTAGTCGCTGAAGGCTGTGATATGTCGTGTGTAAGCGTCTCACCTCAGCATCAAATATTATCGAAAAAGACCATGATCCACAGGGACATTCCCCTTTCTTGCTTTATGAGCGCATCTTCACTTACCTGCAATGTACGCTTGCAGAGCCATATCACTCTCCAGCGTCCACCAAGAGCCATCATTTGGATATGACTCGCTAGCCGGCACTAGGTCCGCAGTCCTACTGGTGTTTGGCGTATTATTTTCATGGGCAGCCAGAGCACGAGTAATTTCATGCTGATCCTTGCCGAGTGAGCGGCAGACAGCGTCGCGCAGTCCGTAGTATGACTGCGAAGCTGCGCTTATTCCAGTCCGGCCCGAAAGAGACGGCGTCGGCGGTGCACTGACGCGTGCGGCGGGCTCAGGTTTTGTGTCGCGGGCGAGGACGTCGTCGTCGACCGGCTGTTGCTTTTCCGTTGGAGAAGCCAACTGAGGGGCCGCCTTGCAACTAGTTGGCGTTGCCAAGCCGTCGAGGCCGGCCATGTCGGAAGATTCGAGGAACTGAGAAGGGCTCCCGACTTCGGAGGTTGTCCAGCCCAAGTCGACGGCCCATTCCATGTCGTCATCAGACGAACCGGCAGACCTGAGGGCGGAGGAGGCGGCCCTCTCGACCGACTTAAAGGTGCTCCATGGACTGCCCTGTTTGTCCTCGATGGTGGCATCAAGATGGGGGCTGCAAGAGTCCGAGGCATAAGCAGCGTTGGCTTCGTCGACTGAGAAGGGCAACGGGAACTGGCAGTCGGGCCCATACGGCAGCTCGCCAGGGTAGTAGCCTTGGTCCAGGCCATGGTCGCAGCCGTCGTGTTGTAGTATCCCGGACCTGAGGCCGCGAATGCCTGCGGTGATGGGGCGAGGAAGAGACAAAAGCCGGGGGTGTGTCGTGGGGATATCACGGTAGTCGGGACCAGGTCGGAGCGATGGCCCGTATGTGAGGTCGACGTAGCCGTCGCCGGGGGCGTACATGGGAAGGTTGGTCAGCAGCGACGCGGGGCTTCGACGTCGACTTGGGGCGTGATCCAGGTAGAAACACTGCTGCCTCGTCCGATGGGGGTTGGGGTCCGTCGTGTTGGCTCTTGGTGTCAACAGGCGAAAGCAGCAGAAAGGAATGGCTCACCAGGCAGGTCAGACACGGTTATCCCTTGTCGCCCGGATTGCGGAACGATGCGTCCTGTTCTCAACCTGTGATTCAAACGTATCAAGAGGTAGGGACGGACATCGTGTCTTCTTGTCGCGGCACAGCTGACAGGCGCCACGACGTTGTTTTTGCTCAAGCATCATGGTGTTTTGGGAAATCTGCCGCTCTATTCGAAATTCTCTCGCCAAACGAGAGGGACTAACTAGTAGGGCGTGCCACTCGAGGTCCTATAATCAACGATGCCCCAGGACAGGACTGGCCGATACTTGCTTGGGTTAAGATGCTGTTGTTGCTTGACATACCTGGGAAGGCAAGCGGCAATACCCAAGGTTGCGTTGCAGTACAAAGCATATCAAATATGTCTGTGTATACATGCAGTCGTCTGCTAGACCTTGCGAAGCAGGACGAACTGCGTGCGTGCGTGGTAGCTACTGTAGTACGCTATAGATTTTACCGCTAGGCCAGGTATTATCCCGCAAGGTTAGGCCAGCTAACCCCGCTCAGACAGATTGGCAAGGCAGAACTGAGGGCAGGACCTCCCCCAGAGGGAGGGGTTCACTGAAGCGGGGCACTTGCGGAGCATGGGGGTGTCTGCGCCTGCTGGAATCGGTTCCAACAAACATTATGGTAGGTAAACTCCAACAAGTTGAGTAGGCTGTTATTATCCGTAATCCTCGGAGAGATACAATACGAAGTACACCCATCGAATCCCTGCCCTCAGAAAATAAAGAAGAAAAAAAAATGGCCGGAGAAGCTTCAAAGCAAGGCAGGATTAGTGAAAAGGTTTGTTGTCAGGTATGCCCTAATCCAATCATTGGAAAATCTACCGAGCATCTGTTAAAGAGCGAGTGAGATGACCGGGTAATACGACAAATTCCGTAAACACCGTCGCTACGTGATACAGCGCCCAGAACAAACTTAAACAAACAAGCTTTGCGCTATCCAACCGGCTGCCAAATATGGCATGATGTGTCAACTGACTTCTCCTTCTCTTTCTTCAGGATGTGCGTCCTGATCATTTGGGTTATGAGAAAATTCAAACTCTGAAGTACCGCCACCAACCAAAGAATCAGTTCGATTAGAGTTGTGGATGAGGCAAGCAAGATTTTGTATAGACCAATGATGGAACTAGAATGTCGCCATGAACTTTTCTTACCAGGTGGCACACATCGCTCATGAGATCACCATGGACGTGGCGCAGACCACCGAAGATGTCCGTTTGTCCGAGCAGAGTTTGCATTGCAGACTTGGCATCCGGCCGTTATTCCCGTAACTCAAACTACCACGTTATCTCGTACAGAAGCGAAGGATTGCTATGCCGTGTCGAGGACAGCCGCCCCTATTGGCAACGTGTAGCTTACGAGAGCGGCGGCTCACATGGACACCATGGAATTCCGGCTTCTCTTCGCCCTGCTGCTTTCAACAGCCACGGGGCTATTCGTCCGTTTGAAGTGGAGAGACGTCTCGCAGCAGCAACAACAACAGCATCAACAACAACTGCCGTCGGTCTCATCCTCATCCCCCCATTGCCTGAGCCTGGAAGACGGGCGGCGACTGGCGTCCGACTTCCAGGCCTTGATCCGTAATTACTCGGCCGCCGCGGCCGACCGCCTCGTGGCTCCCGACGTGGTGGCCCACTGCGACGGCATGAACGCACTGGCAGGCAAGCCGCTGGGCGCGCCGACGTACCGCGACCGAGACAAGCTCAAGGCAGCGCTGGAGCGGCAGAGCAGGCGCCCGACGCCCGTCATGCTGCGGACCGTCGACGTTGTCACATGCGACACGGTCGTGATCAAGTGGAAGGCCGCATTTGGCGAGGCGAGGCTGCCTGTAAGGGGCATCCAGATTCTGACCGTCGAGAGGGGCGGTCCTGTGGAAGGCTGGGCCATCAAGACCATCGACACCGAGTTCAACAGCCTTGCCTACCTCGTCAACCTCGGCGGCACCTACAACATGCCGACCGATTGAGTCGGCTTCCAATCCTAGTGTGGCCAAGGGCCATGCTCGTTCCCGGGTGCTTGGAAGGATTGCACTGTATCTTCCGTCACGAGGTCGAAGGGCCTGTCGTTTTTGGAAGTGTTTCATATCGTAAAAATGGCCATGGGTAGACAACACGTACATGCGAGAACCAGATCGGCTCAGAGGGATAACTTTCCGTTCGGCAGTGGTATATGCCTCTCAAAACGAGCATCACTTCATCCTAACCTCCGAAGAACCCTCACGCAATAGTGCATGCCGTGCTTAGTGAATGGAAAGTTCTGAGTGTTGTATGGTGCTGTTGGTGAGCGACGTTACTGGTCCTCTCGGGCCAAATACAAAAAGCAGACAAGGTTCAACTTCCCTTCCCCGCCCCTCGGTACCGAGCAGAGTTCCCCGTTCTGGCCCATCGGCAGGATTTCCGAAGGCATGTTATAAAAGTAATATTGGAGACCGTCGTGTATCCGGCAAAACGGGTCCTTCGTCTCCAAGAGAAGATGGAAACGCTACTAAGAGACATCTGGAGTCGAGAGTTGGCCACTCCTTCGGGTGAGGCGCACCCCTTCTTCATGCCCCCTTCACACACTAAGCCTGACTAATCTCCAGCTGCCATCGGCCCGGACGATGAGTTCCTGTCTCTGGGAGGCGACTCGGGCAGTGCCATGAAGGCCGCTCGGCGCTGTCGCCAGGCTGGTCTTCCTGTTGCCACCGTTGACATCCTTTCCGAGTCGACCATCAGCAGACTCGCACGCTCGATCGAGGCCAAGAGGAAGGGAGCCGTCGGCGCAGACGACGCAAAGGCCGACACCACTCCTGCCCATACCGTCGAGCCCTTCACCCTGAGCCTAGACGGCTTAACGCTGCCGCCTGAAGTGGACCCGGACAACATTGCCTACACGGTGCCGTGCACACCAATGCAAGAAGACTACTACTACCTGTTCTCGACGAAGCCCGCGCCCGAGAGGCCCGGGATCATGACCACCTGCTACGAAATCCTCTTCCGAGGCGGCCAGGGGCCTGTCGATCCGTATAGGGCGGCCAGGGCGTGGCAGGCCATCGTGGACCGCCACGCCATATTTCGCACTCGCTTCGTGCCCCTGGCCGAGCTGGGCGTGGAGTCCTGTCGTTCCGGCCCGCTGCCGCCTGAGACGGTCATGCAGTTCGTGATGCGGCAATGGCCCGTCGACTGCGCCGTCGTCCACGTCAACTCGGATAGCGAGCACGACATCCAGCAATGCAGCGCGGTGCACACGGCTAACACGCTGTACCGGGCGAAGCCGGCCGCCTGCGTGTCGGTCCGCCTGTTCGTCACGCCCTCGGCCCGCGTCTACATGAACGTCGTCCTCTGGCACATTGCGGCCGACTTTGTGGCCACGGGCGTGTTCCAGGTCGACTTTGATCGCTTCTACCGCGGCGCGCTGCCCGACCGCCCGGCCCCCGGCTTCGAACTGTACGTTCACGACCTCGGGCTGACGACCGGACGTGGCCAGGCCGCCGTGGAGGCCGGCACCCAATACTGGATCCACTACCTCGCCGGCGCCGAGCCGTGCTGGATCCAGCCCCATCATCTCGCCGTCGTTGACCGGCGCCCCGTCCAACAATCTTCCTCCTCCCCGACCGCCTACTTGGACCCCGACGGAAAGGAGCTTACCTGCGTCACGAACCTCGGCAGGGCCTCATGTCGACTGACCGTCGCAGGGCCGGCCGCCTCGTATTGCCGCGAGTGCCGCGTCCTGCCCTCCAGGATCCTCAGTCTCGCCTACGCCATGACCCTGTCAAAGTACACTGGCCAGGAGGAGGTGTGCTTCTCCTACCTCGTTTCAGACCGCGACCGCGACATTCCGGACGTGGACGGTATCCTCGGCATGATGATCACTTACTTCTACGCCAGGATCAAGGTGGTCCCGTCGGCGCGCGTGGCCGACCTGATACGGCGCCTCCACGCCGACGACCTGGCCCATAGAAAACACCTGGTTTACCGCCCAAAGGACGTCGCGCGCGCCCTCGGCCACGACGAATCAGCTGGCGACCGTTATGGAGTGCTCCCCGTGACGAATGTGCGCTTCAACGACCGCCGGCTGGACATCCCAGAGGGGCTCGAGCTGGCGTATCGTGGCGTTATCNCCCCCCTTTTTTTTTCTTTTTTCTCGCTTTGACACGAGTCATGTACCCGCCAGAGTATGACTTTTCATAACTCGTGCCCTGCTGACTTGTGTGCGTGTGCGTCTCTGTGACGTAGTTATTCATCTCGCTGATCGCGGTGCCCGAGGCCGATGGGGAACATGTAACGGCAAACTTTCGGTTCAAGAGACTATGGTTTACTGAGGAAAGCGTACAAGCAATGGCTGATACGTACGCTCGCATCTTCCACGCGATTGCGTTAGGGACCTGCGAGACCGTGGCAGATGTCATGATACGCATCTAGATGAGCGTTACAAGACATAGAGACGGCAACTTACACGGAGTGGTAGGAAGTACTAGATACGAACACAACTACACTGCGGTGACTAGTGCTAGGCAGAATAGTTAACGTACACACACACACACACACACACACACACACACACAGAGTTTATTACGCCCTAGCTAGGTGTCAGAATGGCAGAGGCACACTGGCAGGCTTATTAGTCAGGAAGATTAGTCAGAATGTGCCTCAGGCACATACACGCGCCTAAGGCCCGGCCCACAAGTGGTTAGGCACTCAGGAATTAAATACACATAAGCATAACAGAAAAAGGATTACAGGAATAGTAATTATATATATAATATAATTAATTTCACTCCTAAGTTTAATAATTAATAGTTTAAGTTAACGTTATAATATATCTATACTACTAGAATAATAATTATAAGTATATAAAAGATATAGCTTAAGAGCTTAAATAACTAGAATCTATAGGCTAATTAGCTAGAATTAAAGGGTAAGAGCGTCTACCTATAGGAATACCTTAATCCGATAGCTAAGGAGTACTCTAATCTTATAGATCTTACTACTTTACCTATATAGCTATAAATTAATAATTTTATAAAGAAGCCTTAAATAGACTTCTAAACGCCCTTAAGCTATACTATATATAGTAGATTAACCTTACTAAAAGCTAATTAGCTTACTAAGCGTATATAGATTATAGTAGACTAATTAAAAAAGGNATATTACTTNACTTCTATTAACCTATAGCTTTAAGTAAAAGGAATATAAAAGGTCTATTAAGAGAATTAATACGTTAAAGGACTAAAACTAAGAGATAGTTACTTTTAAGCTACTCCTTTACTATTATATAGTAAATAAAAAGCTTAATAAATAGGTTTTAGCCCTTTATAACTAAATAAGAATTAATATAATTAAATATATAGTATATATAAAGGAAGTATATAATAATATAGTTAGAGCCTTAAATAAGAAGCGTTTAATAACTAAAAAAGATATAGTAGAATAAATTACTATATAGAATAATATATATATAGAGGTACTTAAGGTGGGCTTAAATAGCCTCTATAAGCCTATTATATAATTCTTAAACTATATAAAAGTACTTAGTAAGAGTTATTATAAGATATAGATTTACTCTTATTAAATAACTAAGTTAACTAAAGTATAAAGTAGGAATCTAAGTATAAGAGAAGTACTTTATAGTATAAGCTTCTTCTTTAATTAAACTTTAAACATAAATCTATATATAAAATATAATAAAGGAGCGTTTAAGCTAATAATAATTAAAGCTATAATAACTGCTTTAAATAAATACTTATAGGAATATATAACCTAATAGTAGGCCTAAAGAACCTAAAATAGTTATTATAACTAAAATAAAGGTTATAAGTAAGGGGTATATTAGTAAAGTACTCCCTTATTATAAAGTACTAATATTATAAGTATAAGTATCCCTCTAAAGTATAAGGCTATAGATAAGGGTATATAGATACTATAGTATAATATATATATAGGATAGTACCCCTTTTTAAATATAAGGGGTGCGCTATAAGCGCTTAACTAAGAAGGATATAGGTAATAATAGGTATATATTAGTATATAAACTTTAACTTATCTAATCCCCTTTTCTATAAGGATTTCTCTAGCTTATAGTTAGGCCTACTTAATGTCTAGCTATTAACCGGTTAGTAATAGCTAGGTAAATATAGTCGGCCCCTTTATAATTACCTCCCTATTAGTAAGCTTTAGTCCCTAAGGCTTATATAACCTATTACTACTATAAGGCCGCTTAATAACTATATTTAGTATCTATAATATTATAAAAGCTATATTAATATATTATTATAGACCTTTTATTATTTAATTCTAGCTATTATCTTTTAATAATACTAACTATTTTTATAGCTTTATAATAATTAAAAAGGCCTTATTTTTAGCCTTTATTATATAACTTTATTATAGTATTATTTTTATATTACTATATTACNATATAAAGCTATTACTAAGTTAATAATAAAGGTAAGGTAAAGTACTATTACTTAGGTATTACTATATATGTAAATACTCTTTAGCTCTCCTTACCTTTTTTTACTTATAAGATTATTCCTTTATTATCTTCCCCTCCTTTTTTATATATACTAAGCTTTTATTAATTCTTTATTATACTTTTATATTCTTCTTTTTTATTAATCCTTTACTTACTTCTTATTAATTATTATAACTCCCTTTTTATTTTTACTTTATTAACGTTATATACTTTTTATTTATACCTTTATTTTATTAAGCTATTATTAATAATAAGTATTATTCTTTACGTTTAAGGTATTATTTAGTTTTACTAATAGCTTAAAGAGGGTTTTATTAAGCTAAATATAGCTTTTTATATTAATTACT
>MPGH01000013.1:53188-104000 GCA_001937105.1 Colletotrichum chlorophyti | reverse complement strand
ATATAAGTTAATATAACTCTANAATATACCTATAGTATATTAATATTTATAACTATTAGTTATATTAAGAGATTATAGTAAAGTAAATTAAAGTAGTCTATACGCCCTCTATAAAGCTTATAGTAGATAAGCTTATAAAAGCCCTTACCTTACTATAATTTTAAACGTTTAGAGCCTAACTAAATCTTATTAACTAACGCCTTTAACTTAAGGCTATCTATATAGTAGATTTATAAAAGGACAATAAGCACTTCTACTGCTCTATTAATATATAGAAATTAGCTTAAGAAGTAAAGAAGATTAAAAGAAAGGGAGTCTTAATAGCTTATAGTAAAGCCAGCCTATAGGGCAGGCTTTAGGGGGTGTATCAGAATAATAGAGGCACTCTAGTAGGCTTATTAGTTAGGAAGATTAGTCAGAATGTGCCTTAGGTACGTACACGCGCCTAAGGTCCGGCGCACAAGTGGTTAGGCACTGGAATCAGATACACATAAGCACATACAAAAAAAAGGATTACGGGAATGGTGATCGCACATACAATACAATCAATTCAACCCCTCAATTTGACAAAAAGTATAGGACCAACGTTAGCGCGAATGCACCGGTTGGTACATAATCCTTCGTCTAAATGGAGGGGTTTCGCGTATAAGCAATCGTGTAAGTCAAAATGATTCTTGCTGCAAGTACTAGTAAGCATGAAGCAACAACAAAAGATACACATGCCAGTCCTTACATGCTCGTCTGTTACAGCAGCAGCTTCATCGTCGTTAAAGAATTCCCAGTAGCCCAGAGCTTAATATCCAAAACGAGCTAGTGTTAGATTATTCATAGCATCAACAGTCGCTGCGTCTAGTTGCGCTTGAGGGGGGACGTAACCACTGTTCAAAAACGCCACAGCAGATAGCCGTGAAGACGAGTAGTTGATCAATCGCGACAGTAATGGCGTTCAGCTGCAAGCCATCAGCAAAGAAGTTCTCTACGAGCTCTCGGTACAACCTTCGTTACTTACAAAGTCACGCGCAATGCCTATGACAGTGTCAACCCTTTTGCAGTCAAGAAGCTGGCCAATATCCGTAACTATTTACTTGATGTTGCAGGCTTCCAACGCGGATGGATTGTCAGTGCCGCCGTACCACAACAGGTCAGGTACTATGACACTGAAGCCCTGCTTTCTGAAGTACGAATTTGATGGTGCCACCCGTACGGAGTTTCGGGGAACCCATGCAAGAACAGAAGATAAGGCTTGTCCGAGTCGAAAGACGGTGAAAAGACATATCGATAACTGTTGCCCGAGGGAAGCTTCACACTCCTCACTAGATCCACGTAGGTAGTGTCACTGATGTCGGACTGCGACCTGTTAGCATGCACTTTGTCTGTTGAGCGCAACAATGTGTTCGGGTTGCCTTGCCCGTTACCGGATTACGCCGACAGGCATCCTTAGTCCTTGTTAGTCTACTTATAAATCTAAGGCTGCACAGACAAGAATGTCTACCGTGGAGTTCAAGGGTGCACAAGTGGAGGTCAAAGGTTCGAAACCAGGCAACCGCGCTAATGAAACAGAAAATCTTATGAAGAATTTGAGCGGGCTAAGCTTTATGTGGAATGAGAAACAGGATGGATTTCTAGACCATACAGTCCGTTCCCTTTCTACGGCCGGTTTTTGGACGAGCGAAGCAGTCACTCAGGAAGTCTGTAATCCTTAGGAGGGATACAAGGCTAGATGACAAATGAGTGGGTTTCGTAATAGACCTAGAGGCTTCTTTCTTGCCTAATGAAAGCGAGGATTTATATTTCTTCCCCACGACTTTATCAACCTTGGGCACTGGGACATACTTTGCATTTACCAAGGGTATGATAGCTATCCACTACTGAAGAAAGCGTGGTGGAATAAGGGGCCGAGGCAGGGATAGAGGTAGATTTAGGAGACAACGCAGCCGTGATTGTTAAAATCGTTGCGAAGATTAGCTTTCTTGTTGCCATGCTTGGAGCGCTAAGTGCGAAATCAACGCATTAAGCAGAACTGCGCATCTGAGATTGCCCCCATATGTTGAAGTTGCTTTAGGGTCGTAGTGTTGGGATGATTAGAAAATCACTCCGAGCCTCAGATGATCTCACGCATGAGCCAAGCCACTGGGTTACTGTAGGTGTCAGTGCAGTCCCCTGGGATTTCTATCGTTCCTAAGGCATCATGAGACGCCTGTCCTTCTCAGTGGAGAAGGCATGACGGCCCGCGAGCCTCGTAGCAATCAGTTGAGACTTTTGCAGCTGAGGGACGCGACTACAACCAAATACTTTGATTTCTAACTGCCGACTGAAATCATATTCAAAGGGTTTGCATAAAGGCTGCCGTGTCGTTACAAGTCGACGCCCACGGCCACCGATGAGGCTGGCACCTAGTATAATCAATGCCAAGGGGCCTTCTGCTCGTCAGCACCACCCGTATGAAGCAATCTGCATATTTGCTGTGGAAGCCTCGTTGTATCGCAAACAGTATTATGTAAAGACAAAGTCCCGCGGGGTACATCAATCTAGCATAAAACTTACCAGACTCAACTGGACAATGTTTGCGACAAACATTACGCACAACTTCGAAAAACCATTTAATCAGACCCAATGGCTCAGGATCTTCCTGACGTAGGTGCTGTGAAATTCTCCGATGCTGTGTTTTTGGGGGTCAATCCGATCTTGGTGCTGACATGCGACACGTTCGCTTGATAGATCACCGGTGTTTCCAGGCATGTGGGCTTCCGCGTGCTCGTCGAGGCTCTCAAAAGGGGACATCAAGTACGCGCGGTGATTCGAAAATCGGGACAGGTCGATCAGATTTAAGCCACCGCGTCTGTCAGACCTTACCTAAACCTACTTGAGTTTGCTGTGGTTCCAGATCTGCTTCGTTCTGGCGCATTTGACGGTGTCTTTGACGGCGCGGCTGGCGTCATTCACGTTACGTCTCCTCTTCCGTCAGCTGTACGTTCAATTTCTCTATATCCTCCAACATCCAGAGGCAAAAACTTATTAGGTTTCTCAAGACCACTGACTTCAAGCGCGACCTAATTGACCCTGCCGTCAATACCACAACCGAGATTCTAAAGTCGGCCAAAAAGGCCTCAACGATCAAGAGAGTTGTGATCACGTCCTCCATTGGCGTTCTCCTGACTTGGGATTATGTTGTGTCGAGCGATATGACGAAGGTGTTTACTGGTACGCGGAAGCACTCTGCTGGTTCCCGGTCCCCTTGCTACCTGTATTCGATGCTGACGACCCGCTTCCCGCATGACGGGACGCTTACATATCTAATTTGAACGGGTCATTTGCGAATGTCCTCGATGCCTACAGAAACTCCAAGGCAGCGGCGCTTACCGCAACAGAGCACTTTATGAGCGAGGAAAAGCCAGCTTTCGATGTTGTGAATATCCTGCCTAGTGTCGTGACTGGGAAGAATGAGCTCAACAGCAAGGCTGAGGACGTCGCCAAGGGCGGAAACGCCACCGCCATAGGCATCCTGCTCAACAACAAGAGCGAGATGCCGACCATCGGCGTCTCCGTTCGCGTTGACGACGTCGCCAGGGCTCATATTGACGCGCTCAAGCCGTTGATAGCAGGAAACCGTAACTACATCTGCTCTTCAGGTGGTATTATAGGTACCACTTGGGATAACGCGCAGGATATTACTCAAAAGCACTCCCTAAGAAAGTAGAGGACGGCAGACTGCCCCTCGCAGTTGGAAAACACTCCAGGCCTATTCATTTCAACACTTCCAAGACAGAGGAAGCGTTCAGATGGAATTTTGCGAGCTTCGAAGAACAGGTGAAGAGTGTTACGGGCCACTACCTGGAGCTTCTGGCCGCAAAGTAGAGTTCTGAATCCAGATAGATTCTTAGGGGTCACATGCCGACGGAGACGTTAAAATCGGATGTCCTACAAAGTGAGTTCTAAAGGACATAAATTTAGCCAAGCAGTTTATATATACGTTAACTTCTATAATAGCCCTATAAGCTTAGACACAATTATAAGCTAAGACGTAGACACATAACTATTTTTAACGTACTATATTCACTAAGACTACATTAACTTTTTGGCCATAGATATCCACGCAAAAAGGACGGCAGTCACACGAATCTGTTTCCCTTTATTGGTCGGTGTTTCAGCTTCTCAAGAAGCGCTTTTGGTCGTCTTCTACATTTCTTTTCCAAACTCTACAAATACAGATCCCTTACATATTGATGGAATAATCTTTTAAACCAGGTTTGGCATCATGATGGCAGCTGAGCCCATCCGCATGTCTCAGTGTGGCATGGCCACAATTGTACTGGGCCACCAAATCCTCTTCAAGTCAGTTCAGTGCCAACAGTTAACTGCGGAAGAACCCCTCTAGCAGAGGGGCTCTGAACACATTCAAGGGCGGCATGTCTATGGCTCCGAAGGTAAGAACGGCCGACAGGTGGCCTTCGCATTACAGGCGGAGGGCACAACACAATATCTCACCAGCAATCTTCACTGCTTAATCTTATGCAGCCATGACCACTTTATCTTCCAAAAGCCTCATAAATACCTGTAGGTGCCATACCTCCAAAAAAGGAAGATGGGTAACAGACTCGCCATATTAATCCTAGTTGAGGTATATGAATCACGCTAACTGTCGGTAGATAATAGAGAAAAGTTCGCAACTTCGACATCAGAGAACTGCCACTTGTCCAAGGACTTAGCGAGAGAGGTTCTTATCACCAGCCAAGTGAAGATAAATATGTACATACCGTTTCACGTCGCATTCGGACTGGATTTTGGACTTAAGATCTTGCAACTGTGGGGTCAAAGCCTTTGAATGCTCGATTGCTGGATGCCAACTCGACAATTAGTTACCAAGCTCATTCCGGCCGGTGGGACGGTGGACCAGCAGCTGCACGTCCGTTACCATGCTGATAGATGGCTTAGTCACGCGGCTGGCGAGGTCTTGATCAACAGCATCAAAACGCCAGCCCCACACAAGAGATGCTGGAGATGCTTGTGCAGCGGGTTATGTTCCCAAGCCACATCATAAATCCGAGCCCCCGACCTCACAGGCACAGCCAATGCGTGTTTAAAAGCTTTATCATATCCAGCTATCAGGTGAGCAGAACAACTGGGAGGGTGGTATGATCATGCACTCTACTGTGATGTCGAGTACCAGGGAACCCTCCTTGGATTTAGAAGAACAAGCAATCATCGGCGTACACCAGGGAACCCGGAATACACTTTAGGCCCCAGCCCAGGCACGGCGCTCAGGCATCGCTTGGTCTAGGCGCTAGTCTCGTACCGCTTTTTACAGCTGGGGACCCATCAAGCGCCCATCCAATTGTGGCGTTATCAAACACCTTTAACAACTATACCCCTATCGTTTGTTTTTCAGGGGTGTAATAAGCCACAGAACCTGAAGCAGTAAAGCGGTATAATTAAAGGCTGCTCGACGGTTAACTAAGTAACTCTACTTAGATGAGGCGAAATCTTCCACGTCTAACATCGATTAGAAAAAACACTTCCAGAAGATCTAACTCCCTATTCTTTGTAGGCTAGGGACTGTGTCACGCATTAAGTTCTACAAAGGGAGTTTTCTCAAACGCACGTTTAAGCCGCCTTATCTGTTAATATCACAGGTGTATCCGTACGGACGGGCAAAAACACTTTAAAGTAGTATTCTTGGTAGAGTTAGCTAAAGATCTATACAGGTAGTAGGAAGTCAGTCGACGGAGGAGGTTACTAGCAGCCGTGAATCCGAAGCAGGTAGATCACGTTGGTTAAGCCACACGCCACTCGTCGCCAGCCATCACCCACTTCTCTATGGCTGTTTCACCATTATCGGTGCTGAGCTAGCACGTCACGGGATGCTTAAGTCTGACATCAATACGATATTTAGCTTTCAAGGCGCGCGATTTTACTTCAGCCCAGGGCGGCTCAGTGCACGGATGCCAACCCGGACTGCATCGAAGGCCTAGAACTCGCTACATAGTACTTTGTCCGGGCACACCTTGATCCATTCACGATTTGGTATTGTTTAACGGTAAAAATTCGATCTCATGTTGTAGAGATCGATGGTTATGATGATTGAAGTAAACTACTTATGTGATGTGAGGTCAAACGTGGCTACCAAATCCGCACGGGAATGGGCTCTCACCTAATAAGTTAAATGAAGTGGAGCGGCTGATCTGCGGCTGGAGAATATTGGTTCATACTAGTATCATTTCAGGACAAGCCACAGCTACAGCCGTAACAGCCGTGTTGACCATAGGTAATTCGGCGTTTGCCGTCGCATGGTCCAGCGTGGGCCGGTGAATGACAGTCCAGATGGCTTCTAAGTGCATGTCTGAGATTCTCGACTGTTCTGTTCTGGCTGCTGCCAGCCTCGATTTTCGAATGAGCGGACTCTTTCCAGCTTAATCCTCCGGGAATCGCAAATAGCTTATCCTAGGACAAGTTTGAAGTATAAGAACCCCGTTATTGTAGCCGACCCTATGTCACTCGGCAGTCGCCCAATCTTCACTTTCACCAAACTCCTTTGATAGATACTTCTACCATGAAGGCCACCACAGCTGCGGCAACCCTTGTCAGCCTGTCAGGATTGGCAGCAGCTCAACCCGAACTGTCATCACTAGCACCACGAGGAACGTTCATCCAGAAGAGGTGGGACTACGATGTCTGTTCTAACGACTGCAGTCTTGCGGGCGTGGCCATGCCGGATAAAGACAACTTCCAGCTTCCACTGGAGAATAACTGGTCCGAGCAATGCCCCAAAATCATCATTGGGCCTTATGATGCCCCTCTGGCCACTTCCAAGGTCTGTCTCGACTTTATCGGGCCCAACGTTTACTTCAATGTATCCTCGTTCCCGGGCTATACCACGAAATCTGCAACGGTGACTTGGAAGTTGATGGGCAATATGATCGACGCTGCACATTGGAGCACCCCACCGCCCACGGCGACGCTCACCTGCACGCCGTCAGGACTCAACGATCAGCTGGTCTGTAAGCTCCCATTCAACGACATCCTAGGCCTCTCATCTACCACTAGCATCAAGGATATCCTGGCCGGAATGTGCCCCAATGGAGACCGTGAGGGTTTGGGCTTCTACCTGCAGTTCTCGGGCCAGGTCGAGTCCGTTGACTCGGCCACTTACACCAAAACCGTCCACACGTTCGTCCAGGAACCGGTGTGCACCGGAAGAGATTTGCAGCGCAGCTGTACGGCATGGAATCCTACCTATGACTATTTTGCGATCAGCTACCGCTGCTCGAAGTGCAATTTGACACCGTGCCCTGCGTCAAGCAGCACAACTACGACCACGGCTGCAACCTCGACCACGACCACGACCGCAACCACCACAACACCATCACCTTCACTCAAGACATGCGGCTTTGGCACGGCCTTCGGCTACCAGAACCCCGTCGCCGGAGTACAGAAGTCTAACACCCTCAACACCCAGTCCGGCCAGGGATGCAACCGCTGGGGCTGGTACGAGACCCCCACCCTCGCCGAGCTGCAAGGCGGCATCTCCGGTCCGCTATACGTGGGCGCGGGCGGCAACGACATCACCAAGGCCATCGATGTCGGCACCTGGGTCGCAACAGCAAACGCGGTCGGTCGCGTTACCGTCACGTACTTACTCAACCCGCCCTATGCCCTCGCCGAGGTCCACGTCGACCTCCATTGCCTGCCTATCAACAAGTGCGCACCGGGCCAGTACACATACAATGCTGGAAGCATCCCAAACCTGCCCACCTGGTCGAATCCTACTCCGCTCGTGTACCCGGCGTGCAGTGGTGGCAGCCGGCCCTACCTGATCGTCCATGCTGCCGTTAACTTCCTAACTGTAGTTAGCACATGCCCGGCGCCCAAGGTTACCTGACCAAGCCAGTTTTGCGGAATAACATCAATCCTACGGATGTGATCTTTGGACAAGACTTAGTGGCTTGATAATTGGGAGGGATGCGTATATTGTGAACCTTGATCTATCTACTAAGCGAATAACATTTACTAGACAGTTGGTGCTGTGCCTCGAAACTCTAAAGTAACCGTGATATCTAAAGGGTTTTCAAGGAGAAGGAGCTCTCTGAAAGTACCCCATAGTATGTCCCACCGGACCTCATTCTGAAACGACGAGAGGCGCACCGGGGGCTGTATGGGCCCTAGACGGCACAATGGTCTACGTGCTGAAAAAGATCAGTCTTCCCGGGAGAATAGCGAGGGGCTGACTCATCCGCAACGTAAGGAATCGAGGGGCGAAGCTTTTGGACAAATGATGATGGCTCGATTTCATTGCGCGCATCAAGGAAAATTGGACGATGCTGACACTGTGGAGCGGTTAATATCTCAGAAAATCAAACTCTATCTCCTAGAATCCTGTCTCTGAGCAATCTTTATAGGAACAGGTCCTGACCTTTCATCATTTCATCCGCCCTAAGCTTGAGGGAATGTCGTCAAACATTCCTTCCTCGTGCTCCATCTTTTAGATTTTGATCTGCTCGACTAGGTCGTTTTCGCTGAAGTGTAGAGCTAATTGTGATCAAAATTCCATCCGCCTCATGATGACTTATATAACTAGTAAGCTTTAAAACGAGCATCGAGGTTGGTAGGGCATGTATCTTCGACTCTGATTCAAGCGTGTTTGCCGATTCAGCTGCGAAGGCAACCTCGTGACCACTCGCGACACGAACATGGCCAATGGATTGGCTGGGGCAGTCATGCCCGGTACCGTGGTTGTTGGCCTTCGTCGCCTTCGTTGGTACCGGCTATGCTGTTATCATCTCCCAGGAAATATTCTTCGTATCGTTAGGACCAGAGGGGTTGATGTTGCCGTCTTCATCACTTTTGATGATAACAAGATCTTCATTGGGAAGAGCGCATCTGTTTAGCTCGGAGGTTGTGAACCGGTGCGTAGTTGAGCACGTCCCATTTCACTGTACTGCACAAGCTACATTTTCAACTGCAGTTGGAGCGTCGTCGAAGATATTCGGCTTTTGCTGAACAATAGAAACAATCCTCTTCTGATCACTAACAACGATGTGTATTTTTATCTTGGATGTTTACCCAGTTGAATCAGGTGTCTCGTTTAAGGCCTTATCAGTCGTTAAAGAGAATCTAGTCGTGCAACAGAGTCAAGGAGTTTCCCTCAAAGGTTGTTTGGCTCCATCAAGAGCCGCACTGAGAATGAGATCGTGGGAGGCTAAAAGTTTCATCCCAGGGCTGCTTGAGGTTGCACCCTGAACGCATGATCAAACGTCACTAATAAAGGGACACGCATGGGTTGCAGAAATTTCGCACTGAGAATAACTAGTACAACTGAACCTAGTCGATCGCAAGCATGCTTAAGTGTCACGAACACAGGGCACACAGCATACTGGCCACCGCAAAGTGCGTTGTTTCTTCTAAGTCTGACCTACGTGTTCTCCGTGGCAGAGGCCAGCTATATACCCAACCAGGCTAGCAGGGATCCCTTTCCCGTGAGCTGTCTCATCGTGACGCGTATCAGCCAACCCTTCGTCACATTAAGTCATTATCAGTTGTGCCAAAATTAACTCCTAGGCCCTATCACAATGATCTTTCTGCTGATAGTGTTTACTTGGAAGTAAGGCCAAAAAATGTGTGATTTAAACTCCCATGGAAAGAATGTGTTGGTTTCACAGCCGAAATACAGCGATATCGCGTACTTAAGACGTAATAACTGTACGGATTTATTAACTGTTAATGGCATATCGAAGGGAAGAATCTCAGGCCAAGTAACGGCAACAGGAGGTGTATCAAACAGCAGGAGGCCCATCACGTGGGCTTGCCCCACGGACCGCCACACCACTCACCACAGCCATATTCCGACGTGTTATTCCGACAGAATATGAATGAAATTAGGGAAAATCTCAGAGATCGTTTGGTGGTCGTTGACATTGGACGGGCACTATCATCGGCTGTGACAAGACATCAGTCAACCTCTACCCCTTGGAATACCCACTTTTTCCCTCACAAGAGCAGTAGTGTACGGATACAAAGGCAGCTACAAGGCTAAAGTAGTGTTTTAAGCAGGTCAGGGCAATCACCGGTGGCACGACGCAAAAGCTTCAGTAATGACTGATGGCTGTCATTATCGCCTGTCCTCTACTATACTTTGTAAAGCTACGCCGCACAGTGACCAACTGCGGCGGTCGTGACAAGGGGAGGTTTATGCCTATTCTATCCGTAGGCTATCTATAGATCATAAGGGTAGGCAGTGAAAATCCCTTGAGAAGCAAGAAAAGAAGTAAAAGAGATTTAATTTTATTGTCTTACTGCAAGTTTGAGGCTAGAGACTGAGATTAATTCAATGTTGTAGTGAGATCAAGTTAGACTATAGGTTTGTGGTAGGTCGGAGAAAGCTTGATCCGACTGATGGGATTACATTTGAGTGCATTCACTCAGTTTCTGGATCGCTGTCCACGGACTGTGTACTTCACTACCCCACTAAAATAAGATGGTCACTTCCTTTAAGGTGACTTGCCGACGGATTAATAATTAGAGAGGCGGGGGCATTCCACCATGTCTGAGCCAATGATAACGTAGCTTACTAAGAACTTCTCGAAGATTCCCCACAGCATCCTCGGGTACCACACGGAGACGTCGCTTGTCACACTCATACGACCTACCTAGTCTAGCTTTCCCGCGCAGGCAACCACTGTCCTTATTGCCATTACTAAGTATCGATTTGCAAGAGGCACAACTCATTTCACCAAGCATCATGAGCGGAACACACCTGACTTCTGCTACGGCGTTCTCGCCGTCTTTGGAGGCTATCAAATTGGCGGCTAGCATGTACAATGCAGCCCGCCAAGGCAACAAGGCTGTTCTCGAGGAGGCCATCCTGGACGGGCTGCCACCTAACCTGACGAACGAGAAAGGAGACACCTTGGTAAGTGGTGGACTTGACGCCAATAATTTTCTTGGGTATCTTGGACGCTTTAGTTTGCAACAGTGTCCAGAGTGAGCTGACGTTCGGAGCAGCTGATGTTGGCCGCCTACTACGGTCACGCGGACCTGGTCAAGGTCCTGATACAACATGGAGCAGACCCCAACAGATTGAATGACAAGCGCCAGAGTCCCCTCGCAGGCGCTGTATTCAAGGGCTTAGATTCCGTGATCGAGGTAAGTCACCAACACGCAACACCTGCCTACGGCCGGCCCTTAAACGAGCATAGGGGCTTGCCAGGCTGCGTTGCTTGCAATGAAGTCCAGGCGTCCGGGCTAATGGGGCTCATGTAGGTTCTTCTGGAAGGCGGTGCTGATCCAGAGTATGGATCGCCCTCAGCGCTGCAGTGTCTTTCCATGTTCAAGCAAGAGGGGAAGTGGAAGGACAAGTTTGAGGCGGCGCCCGGACGAGGAAAAGCGAAGGCGGTTCCGCAGGATGACAGTGATGAGAGGGCCCCTGAGAGGTTCAAAGCATGAGCAATTCTCAGTGAAACGCCAATGTTCGCCAATATCCCGGACGATACAGAAGGCTTTCGTATGGAACACATATCATTGAAGATGTTTTGCACTCATCACTTGTCGTTAGAGTCAGTCAAGAGAAGAGATTTGTAGCTATTTATCAATTTGAAAACCAGAAAGCGTTTATCTAAGTATTAAAGATGAACAGGTTTTTAATCCCTCAAATTACTGACTTAGAGTGTAACGGTCATTCATTCGCTGTAAGGCAGCCACGCAGCCATGAGTTAGGCAATAGTTATCCTAGGTTTGGCTACTCCGCAAATATTGGAAAGGTTGACCAGCCGACGTAGAGAATCGCCTGAAGCTCTCGCAGACGAGTAGGTGCTTCTGACGCAGCTCAACTCTGAGACTGGGCGTGATGTCACTTCATAGGAGGAATACGAGGGAATCAGATGGCAGAACGACAACTTCTCACTTATGATTAGCCATAAGCTGTTGCCACAAAAAGATTTGAATAAATTTCTCTGCGCTGTAGGAACTACACAATCTCGAAAATCCATGCTGCAGCATGAGGTGTATGGCTACTTAATCGCTACCTTGGCGACAGCGCCGAGGAGACTAGGACGATATGGAATCCAAAGTCGTAGTCATCGCAAGTACAAACAAGGCTAACCCCCTCCATCACCATTCGCCCGTTATCTAACACCAAATCACCAACAGCTTAGCGATAGAACCTGCTCCCCCGCCTGCGCATCGCTCCTCGGCCTCACAAAGACCTAAGGCAACGCTCGCACCATGTTCGTCTGCGGTGCCTCAAAGCCAGGCCCCATGCAAGTCGCAAGCGGGAGTTGCGACGCGCACATTTACACCGTCGACTCCCTCGATGAAGACCTCAGCTGGATTAGAGAGCGAAACGAGACAGTCCAACCCCTTCTCCCTCCTCATCGAAACCATCGTATCCGTCAGAATTGCCTTCGCTGTCTATTCATTTTGGGCCAGAAAGCTCACGGCTTCTTTCAGAAATCTCCATTTGCTGCTTCTATGGCTGGGCTGTTCCAAAAAGTTCACATCATCTGCGAACATTCTGGCGTATCTGGGCGACTAAACGATGCCGTCAAACTGCACGATCGGATAGAAAGAGATAAATAATATCGCCACAATGCCTTCTTTAGATGACATGCTTGAACTCCAGGTTCTTGAAAAGGTTCTGAACCGATAGGCCTCTACAGGCTACGAACCTCGCATCTCAAAAGGTCGTCCCCTTAGTTAGATGCCGCTTCCCGTTAAATGAAGCGCAGGCATCGCAGCGAAACGACGGGGCCCCATTGGCAGTTACTGGGAACAAGTAGCCTTGGTTACGTAGGACTTTGTTGCTGTCCTGAATTGGGGTAGAGAAATCTGTTATGATAATTCGCGAGACACGGCTCACAAGTATCTAAACAATCGGGTCAATAAGGCAGAAAATGGAATAGATGACACCACAAGCCATGAGAAATTCATACAACGCAAAGACAAAACTGGGTGGGTAAGTGCTTTGCATAACTTGAACCTCCTGCTTAACCTCGCCTAACACTTTAATCAAGCAACTTAGGGTGACCACGTTAGTGCGGTGAATTTTCGACCGGGCACATTCGTCTTTGGTTCCAACTACAGCCCTCGCAAAATGTAGTAAGGGAGCGGTTAGGCCATTATCCCTGACTTACAGAAGTTATCAGACATGGCTTTTGTGCAATACGGAGGGGCTTTAACGAAAAGAGTGATCTTAGCGACATTAAACTGGTTTTCCAAGCTCACATCATTCATGGCTAAAGTTACAGTGTCTTTACACAGCCTTGACAGGGAGCAGGTCATCAGCAGATTGAGATTGGGACAAGAGGACCATCTCTCTATAAAATAGTATGGGAGGCTCTCGATTCCTGCGTTTGTCGACGGTGCCGGCGTGGTCTACTTCTTCTTTCAGTACCAAGCAGCTTTAAGGTCAATAGGGATTACCGAGGTCTCGGTTTGAGCAGCGTGGAACCCAGGTCATTCCTGATAATGCCTCACGATGTGCCGCTCTCACTTCTAGCTCTAAAATGCTATCCCGTGAGAAAGATCAAGTAGCGTAGGAAGTTGGTTTATAATGCCGTACCACACCCCTGCGTAAGGCACGAGGAGCGCCAGAGTCGCATTAGACATATCAAACTACATATGTTTTCACAGTCGTGCCACACACGCCCGATCGCGCCTCGTTATTTCAGGTTGTCGGTACAGATAATGAGAGATATTTAGCAAGGCGCGCAGACCTTGCTATCCCTTACAGTAGTCATAAACCCCTCGTCCGTATTTTCGATTCTAGACTTTTTCATGTGTTTGCTGCGGACTCAGATAGGAATGCAGCCGGAAAAATTCTCGAGTCTATTGGTTCGACCTGCGTCAGCCTGATTAATGTTAGACGATGTAGCAAGTTGGCTAGATGTACAAAGTCTATGCCATCATGTGAGGGGCGTTCCTCATCAAAGCAAATGGTCACGATTGGCTGCCTTTCTCTGCTGTGCGAGATGCACATCGTGTGGAAGTACAAGATTATCAAAGTGGAAGAGCCAAAGTAAGGGCGGGATTTACGTAAATTCCTGTGCGGTAAGCTGCTGTGCTCATTTTGCGCGCGAGCACAGCATTTCATGGGATACAGGTGATATTCAACGCCTTCTAGGCCATTCTAATCCATGCAGCTACCTTGCGGCTGGACAGGTTACCAACTGCCTGTGTGGTACTTATGTCATTAAACTACTAGCTATGATGCTGTGACTGAGCGGGGTGAGCGGCCGGAACCCCAGAGGCATGGAGGCATGCAGTTGATACGTCTCGCTGCGGAGGTCATTGTAAGAAAATAGACTTGTTTCTGCTATGATTGACTTTATCAAGCGCCGTTAAGTGACTTGAAGCTGGGCAAGTAACTCACTCTTCTTGATCTCCTTAGTACAATTGGCTATGGAGTTGCTTTCCGTCCCTCGTATGGTTTTCTTCCTTTTTTGCTTTTTTGCTTTTCTTTTTAAAAAAATTCGGAATTGATGGGACTTGCAGTTTGATAAACATCATGTAAAGAACTCAGCCTTTGAAGAACTAATACATTAAGAGGGAAAACCATTACTCTCCCATTTGGAGCTTTATATAGATGGTTCACCTTACTGCAATATACATCAAGTCTGTTACATGAAAGCCCACTTTAAAGTCCAGAAAATCAGAACACAATGTCAGGACGGTACTTTGATTGGTACTATACCTGCCTTTATAATATAGTTAACACAACTCAACTTCATCCCGTAGTCACTCCTACGTACAAGCTACATACTTAATACTTCTCTGAATGTCCACTACCCAGGCGACCCTTTACCTCAAGCATTCCAGATACCGTTTTGCCTAGTTCCTCACAATCATTCATAGCCCACCTAAATCACACATCCGTCGTTTATACTATTTAATATTGTCTCCGGCAACATACTACTGTCTGACCGTAAGCTTTTCACGAACATTTGGACGAGTAATTCCGTGATTGCTTATTGTGAGCGACTAGATATTAGTGGGTATCTATAATTGAAGCCAGAGTGATAAAAACGGCTTTATAACTCCGCTGAATGTCCACATGCAGATTTGAATACTTACTTTTCCTTTATTTATTGAAATAGTATACCAAAAATAGATCAATACCACCCACAAAGGGGAAGAAAGATACAGTATGTTCCTTTATTGCTTACTTAGTATTTAGCTGCCTTTGATGCTGTTTAATATCGTAACTATGACACAGAAGTACAACTGCGGCGACCGGAATCATATATTTGTGGACTTGTTTTTTCGTAACGAGCCGAAGTGAATCTTTTCATGCGTGATGTTTGATATGTAGTGTAACTTAGTCAGTGTTTACTGAAGTATTCTGTATAGACGAACATTCGAGCTTAGAAACATCAGATAGACATAAGCTGGCCTATTTCTTATCCCCAGCCACCTACGAACAACTGGGCACTTGATGGAAATAGCATATGAGGCACAGCGTTGAAACCTAGGCCTGGACCCGGCCCAGAAGAGCCCCCGGTTCGAACTGTGACAGGTTGAGTTTGGATCGGATCAGATGTGTTATCTTTAGCTCAGTAGCGCTCAGCGCCTTACGCCCTATACAAGGAGTCCCCCAGCGTTAATATAACAAAAATAACAACAAGCACAAACGTAAGCCTGGAGAGTAAGATTGGCACTATATGGTCGCTGTACTGAAAGTCATTGAAGTACAATTATTTTTTTCTTCTTATAATACTATTCAGCTTCGCGGGGGAAAAAGGGTAGGGCAGGAGACATTAGCGTGGCTTCAAGAGACATTGGCTAATTACAGACAGAGCAATAAGAGAACTGCATCTCAATAACAGAATCAGAATTTTACTATGTCTAGCTCATACATGTGAAAATAAAACGACCACTAACTTCGAAATTGCCTTAAATAACTTCTTGATATATCCATACACAAAGGTATCACATGTGGAACTATTTTGCGTCTGTAGTCGGCTTAACTGGAGTCAGCGGGGGGCAGATACGACAGACAAAGTAAGAAGAGAACCTGCTAAAGTTCTGATTGGCTAGATGAGAAGATCATTATGATCATTGCGTAGGTAGTTTGCTAATAAATCTATGTAATCAATGAGAATTCGCAAATTTAAATTCACATTGCGATCCTTTTCGTCACAGAGTTTGCTTTTCTGATTTGTGTTTCTCTTCACTCCTCTCAGTAATTTTGTGTCGCCAAATCATACTATCTGCCTAATTCACACCTATCGACTTCACAATCCTCAACATGGGTCAAACAGTCTCTAGTCTCATTGAGAGCTTGCAAAACGATGCTCAGAAAGAGAAGTTAGCCAATGACGCTTTGAATTCGTTGGTTGAAATGGCGAAGCTGCAGAAGGAGCAGTTTTTCCTCTCAATCTTGTGAGTACTCAGAGAGTCAATTTCCCAGTCACCTCCTCACCTTTATTAGGAGCGAAGCTACAAATGCAAAGGATATACCCATCAATAGGATCCTTGCTCGAGATTCGATTCTTCAAGCATCTACCTCAAGCAAGCCCGACGACGTCGGTCAGATCATCACAGACAACTTCAATGCTTTCGCTTCCGGAGATGTTGCCAAAGGTGTATCCAAACTTATTAATAGCGGACTGAACATTCTCATCGGCAACTATTCTGGCAATATATCTACCAGAGATCAGTAGTATGATAAGCGGGGCGCTTCCGTTACACTCTTTTGGCACGAACTCACTGACAAGCTCAAAGCGTCATTACAACGGGAGAACTTGGTGGTATCACCAGAATCGACATGCACTTCTTCGCATATCGCTACACAGCGAATGAGCTGACAACAATAGCGAAGCAAGTCATTGGAGTTAGTCTGGTCATCTCATCCGTTGACGCCTCGAAGTTGGACGACAGCACTCTGCGAAATCTCGTGCAGATAGTCTTTGGCACACTCCCTGCAGATGATCAGAAGAAAATCCTGGCGCAGCTGAAGGCGGCTGCAACAGGTGGCCCCGAGCCTGATCCCCGGCATATGGCCGCTCATCTTAACAAAGCCGTCCGCGCCATCGCCGGGGCGCCATTTCCTGGCCGTCAACAGGGTCCGCCACCAGCCGGTAGACTGAAGCAAAACTTTTCGGCCACACTTTCCATTGGGCAGGCAGCAGCGAACGCTCCGACCATGGAAACTTATATTTGCGGAGGCGTTGTTGAGGCATTCAACAATCACCCTCAAGGCACAAAGCTTATTGACCTCAGTGTAGTCTGCTACCGTGCTGCGGACTCCCTTTCGGACAGCGTCATAATTGGCGAAGTCTCTGTTGTTTGCGAGAGCAAGGAGGGAGCTGATGATCAAGCTTTCTTGCAGAAGGTGCTAAAAAGCCTCTTGACGCAAGCTCAGAACCAAGCTCTCTCGCAGCTGCCGCTTACTAGCTTTTTAGTTGGTGATATTAATAACGACAAAATGGCAGGGCTCCCACGTTAGCTGACCGGCTGTCTGGGTGGTTGAGTTTTGGTATTGGGATAAATGACCTAACGATTTCCGCTTAACTAAGGTCTTCGGTCTCATTTACCTCACGTAGTCCTAGCAACATCCCTCTGTGGGTGGCTGGTACTTTGGATAGTGTCACTGTCGAAATTGTCAACAAGAATGTTAAGAGCAATTTGCCTAGTGGCTTTTCGTAACAAGGCGGTTTTCATTTTTGACATGTGTCAAACAAGAATCGCAGAACGCAGTTTCTATGGCGTTTTGGATGACAAGCTGACGTGAAATTCGCTAATAGCTCATTTGCCCTAGGCCATTTTCTCATCGAGCTACTTAATAGCGATGGGACTTTTGACAGCACCGGAGAAGGATATAGCGTTTCCCAGGGGGCTTTCACTATTGACTCAACCATTGCTTGTTTTACCCGATCCCCAAATAGCACTGACGCACGGCGCCCTCTGTCGACGAAGACAAACAACTCGGCCGAGGAAAGACCAATCCGAAATCTGCGCTTCAAGCGGGGAGTGCTGATCACCGCAATGGGAGGCAGTTGAAAAACCTGTGCGACAGGGTGCCACAGGGTGATACACTCAGTGGACTACTTTCTTAGCCTTGTATTACTCTTTTGGATATTGCATAGGGGTATATGTCGTAAGACGTGACGTACCGTGCCGAGATCTGGAGGTCCGGAACTCCGGTGTGTCTGTTGGAAATACTTGTACTTTTGTATGAGGTCGCAAGCTTGGGCTGGTGTACCTCGACAAACGTTGCTAAAATACCCAAGTTGACGAAACACAATAGAATGAAACAATACACGTAATTTCTCTGGACTAGATACAACTTCGTTGAGTGAGACCTAACGCAGTGCGAAATGCGAAGAGCCCATAGCGGAACATTGAGCGCTGGATGCCACTAAAGTGACTAGAACTTTGAAGACAAGCGCAGGCATCGACAGAATCTTAATCAGGTATTAATAAACCAATAGCCCTCTCCATTCAATAGCTTCGTTCTCAGTTCTCCCTTTGCGCTTGTGATAAGGGATGACATGCAGCGATACCCCTCCTAGATAATCATTTGGCCCTCCAAAAATTCAGCTGAATTTGCCTTCGATTTTGATGCCGGAGGTAAGTTGTTGTCGGTTCTCTTTCCGAGAGCTGATTCACTCCCCACGTTCAACCTACTGATCAACAATTGGCATTCATCCGGTGTGTCTTGGTATCAACATGTACAGATGGGTACTATTACTACTTGAGCGAAATGGAGTTAGGACAATGAACGAGGCATATGTGGATCAGAAGACTTTCAACAACTCAGGTCTTCCGATTTATCCAATCAACCTTTAATCAGCTTCTATATCGTTGTCCAACCCAAGGTATCTAGTAACGAGCACTGACAACCATCAATGCAAATCATCCATCATCCCACAGCACCTGGAACATAGTTAGCGACCCAATGAACGCAGCTGTATTCGAACAGACTTCTCAATAATGTGAGAGGGACGGCCCGATTCATTACTGGTGATCTTAGGTACTACTTGCATAATAGCTAGCTATCAAATGGATTGCTGCCGAGGAAGGTC
Organism: Colletotrichum chlorophyti; assembly: GCA_001937105.1. Taxonomy (NCBI): domain Eukaryota; kingdom Fungi; phylum Ascomycota; class Sordariomycetes; order Glomerellales; family Glomerellaceae; genus Colletotrichum; species Colletotrichum chlorophyti. The sequence continues at coordinate 84,987 of MPGH01000013.1, read as the reverse complement.
GCTAAGAGCTCGTGGCACCGGAGCGGTATGACCCCGCTGGCCACATATCAGAAATCAAACTATAGCTCATGTCATCGCTATCTACCACTGCCACTTTTAATTAGTATAATGGGTGCCCAGATCTAAAAATATGCTGTCAATCTGGCTTGACCTAGTGGGAAGTATGCAAGCCAGCAAAGGAACTGTCAAGTCGATGATACAGGAGCAATCACATCCTGAGCAGGTCGTGTCGGTTTTTAGCGTCGATAGGCACATGTCAGAATAAAATGCAAGCAGGATATGTCGATTGTGTAAGGTAATGCCGCTGTTGTTAAGAAGGTATCCATCTAGCTACCCATGAGATATAGACAAACCACATGCCCTTACGGCTTCAACTCTCAATGTCTTACACACCGTCCTTCCCAGATATTTCCAGCGGCTTGTGCGATCCCTCAGTTTGGTGTAACATCGTCAGAATGGCCATCGATATTGTAATTCCTAAAGCTATAACTTATGCATATACTCAGGATATTTGGTAATATTATCTGGGCAAGAGTTAGAACTTGAGTGAAGTTGAAGTTGTAGCGGATCGATTTGGCAGCACCTGGTCGACTTTATTGACGCTAAGTTACTGGAAAGAATTCAACTAGACACAACAAAACTACGGGCTTCGCGCCAGTCAGTGGCGCTGTGAATCCTAGCTGAAGGCAGATATGACTGAAGAACGGTTTTACTGGTCAGAAACTCATGGATTAACCACTTGTAGACGGACGATCATAAGCTTAGTCTCCGTCAGAGGTTACAAAAGCTCATCTTCAGTAACAACTGGAATGAAATTTCTCACATCATTCAAACTGCTTCATAACTTGACCTAGGTTCTGTTAACTACTTTGTTGGTCATGACCTGGGAAAATAAGATCTTGACGAAGTAAACTTACATATACAATAACCAAGAATGACTCCAAGTCTTTCTCTACTCATATACTGTATCTCATTCTTTTTTGAATAACTTTTCGGTCTACAGTATCGTTCACAAATCCTTTCGATATCACTTAGTATATGCCGTATTAAATATAATTCTTGAAGCCTACCTCTCCCAAATCAAGGTATGATCACTCGGAACACTCTTAAAACACAAGCAGGACTGTGGATCTCATGATGACCCGCCCCTTTATCACCAGGTCATAAGTTAGTTTAGCCAACTCCGATACAGCCCTTCCTTGGTCTAAGCAGACTGAGTTTTACGCAGTATGAGTTTGCAGTAGCAAAGCTTCATAGTTTTAGCCGCTTCGCTACAAAGCTAGGATATGGACCGCGATTTAATCCCGGTGTTTTTGGGTGGGACGCCAGACCGAGTGCCTACTGTGAATACGTGAGCTATCTGTCCTTTATCGTGTGTTTGTGGTGGTTAATGAAAGCTAATGATTCTATATCTAATGCTCCTGCTGCGTTATCGATTGAGGAAAAGCGTGTGTAAGAAGGCTTCTTTGCGGGACTGGTGGTGAACGATAAGACCTGTCATCCTTTAGACTATTGATTGCCTTCTAGCTTTTGATGATAGCAACTTGATCGTTTGGTAGGTTTTTAATGGCTTCCTTTTTGTCATCTATTTCTGGTTAATATTCTGGTAAGAAACGCGACGCCTCAATCCTACGACTGGCTAACTGTGGTGATAGCGTCGACTGTTACGCTTCGAACATAGTTTTGTTCCACGGAGGAGGCTGCAGCGGCACTACCTGGCTAAACACTCCTGACAACCGCAAAGATTTCGCCAATTAATCCGTCGAGCAGGGCTACGTCGTATACATAGCTGATGCGGCTGGCAATGGGCGCAGCACGAACGCAGACCTCGAGGCTTCTTCTTGACCGCCGGCTCGTCTTCAACTTTGGTCGAAATGGGCTTTTCGGCGCCCGGAGCTCACAATGGCTATCTTCAGTCTCGGCTACACACTCAGTTCCCCGGCACTGGCAGAGCGGGAGACCCGGCCTTTGGGAATTTTAAGAACTCAATGGTCCCTTACACCACTAACAACATCACCTACGAGAACGCCATGCGAGTGGGAGGCTGCAAGCTCATGGAGCTCGTTGGCAAATACTAAGTTATTAGACACTCTGCGGGCGGTTCGGCAGGCATTTTTCTTTCAAACGACTGCCCAAGCCTCGTGGCTGCCAACATCAACCTCGAGGCATCTACCAGTCCCTTCTTCTGGTACACCTACGGGACTGCTGGCTTCTTCAACAATGCGTGTGGACTTGCCAAAACTCCTCTCAACTACACCCCGCCCATTTCGGAAGCCTCGGAGCTGAAGATCGTCGAGGTTGGGAACTCTACGGTTGCTAAGCGCAGTTGTTACCGTCAAGCCGTGCCTGCACACAAGTTGCCCAACGTCGCCAACGTGCCGTACCTCATGATCACCGGAGAGGCGAGCGTTCACATAATCTATGATCACCGCATTGTCGACGACTTGAAGCATGTTGGTGCAAAGCCCGAATGGATCAAGCTTGCCAACCGAGGCATACGTGGAGAATGGGCACTTCATGCATATTGAGAAAAAACAACGGTGACAATGCGAAGCTATTTCTGAAGTGGATTCGCGAGAAGGAGGGGTCTATCTTTTAGTTTCTGTGGAAAGTCACCATAGTGAACTCGGTTCGCGCGGAACATCGCAGTTTATCCTCAAACAATACTACGCCTAATATCTGTTTATATTGAACAGCTGCAAATACTTTACCATCTAATACATTTGACCTCTGCAGGACATTATGTTTTACGATGTCATCAGACTGGGCTGAAGCTTCTGCTTTCAAATCCGCCGAGGGTCATCCTACTGTGGTTCAAAGCATGAATTTGAAGCTAACCTGGGTTGGTAAGTCAGGAGAAAAGCTTCTGCTTCACGTACTAAGCACTCATACTGTGCAGAGAAAGGGTTTTAAACGTACACAAGTTATCGCCGTCGAGAATCTTCGTGTCAGTCTGACCTACTGTCATAGGGTGACGGTATCCGGGACCCAAGAACGTCCCCACATCCTTCACCATCTTGAGCTGTGTCAGAAACGAGAACTTGAAATCCCTGAGTACGTATGATGCTCAGTTCGACACCGGCAGCACTCTTGTCTCTTGTATTAGTCCTTCTGGATGACGCGCTCGCTGGAATTGGAACGCACAATGGCCGACGCCATGATCGAAACCGAGTGTCTAATGACCTGCCTGTTACTCTTGTCCTCATCCAACGTTTTGATGTACTGCCAGGTTGTGCTTTCAATAGCCGGTTGCGACCGGCTACCGATGCACATATTGATTACTGTACTCTTTGCTATCCTGTACTTCTCCAACAGTTCATCCAAGACTGGAAGCGGTACCGTAATAAACCCCAAGGGATAGATCTAGCTAGGTCCAAACTAGACCCTCGGCGTAGCCCCATGTGAAGTCGTTAGTCATTGCCGGTCGGATTTGCCGCAGTAGATCTCCGATGACTGTCAGCCCACTGATCGCCCAGATCGTGAACAGCCTAACAGACGGATCTCCTTCGCCGTCTGCATCCACAGCTTCCACAGGATAACGATAGGCGTCAATCGCAACGGGATTCCTTGCACTACATGAACACCACTGAGGATATTATACTGAATCCCTAGGTCGAAGCAAGAGGTAGCTGGCTCAAGTCGCCCGCGAAGAGTCAAACTCCACTGGGTCCTTAGAAGGTTGCATTCGAAACCGTGAAAGTATATTGAGTAAGGCAGGTAAGAAGTAGAGACAGTATAAGCTCAAAAGAGAGTTTTCATAAAGGAAGAGATATTTATATATATCAGCTTTAGTTACTCATTTAGAATTTCTACTGAGAATGATAAATTATTTATATGCATGTATCTAGCTTTATGCCTTAGACTCCTTCAAGCCTATACTATCTCTAATTCCTGTTTACATCTTTAGTTCTACCTTCGTACTATAGAATCCCATAGTAAAACATATAATTACTATTCTATTCTAAAGGGTCTTCGCTTAGTATTATACTTATGGACCTTAGTTAAAGTACTACATGCCATGCATTACTCGTAGTGAGTAGTAGGTTAAAATATATTTATCAAACAAATGATTATGCACGGACGAGTCTAAGCTTGCTTACCTCATTACTGGATAGGGGATTGCTATCAGGCGAGATGAGCATTGAGAATGTTGCGGGAAGTGGGGTTTGGTGATGGTGATGAGGCTTTTTTGGTTACCGAAAGTACTCACGTTGACTTACAACGTACAGTACGAAGTTGCTCTCTTTGTTTTACAAAATGCGAGTGGGTAAAAGACAAACAGACGCGCATAGATAGCCACCCGCAGCGAAAGTGGCCTGGCATGTCCCTCTCCGCACAAACAGTACACGTGAGCTTAGATCGGATAGTGACCAATTTGGATCTCTCAGCCGAGATAGAGGAGTAAGCAGAGTAAGGAGATATCACTTATGGGCTTCAAAGGCATAAGGGAAAAGGCAAAGAGAAAAGCACAGTCACTGCAGGAGAGTGGCGACCCCATGCAGATGCAATGTCAGTAAGCCACCGACCAGCTACAATGCCTCCAGCAGTAACATTACGCGATATTTAAGAGTGGCGTAGGTAGGTCGCCAAGCTGAAGTGAGGGAACTACAGAGGAGTTGGAACCTTCAGAAAGGTCGTCCTCTCAACTATTTGAGAAGTTTGTACACTTGCTGGGACTTTTGAAGATCGGTTTTATTGGAGTTGTACTGTTGGAACATTTGAAATTGTGTCGGTATGGTCTGCGATTCCTATCACGATGTGGATCGTCGTTGTGTTTGTTATTGACTTATTATGCATTGGCTATCAAGGGCTCGGCCAAGCCGACGTCGTGGGCCTGGCACCGTTGCTGTTTGGCTGCATGTCAGACTTGTAATGAACATTTTTGGCTGGCCGCTGGTGAGATTAGGTCCGCATTTGGCTATGACATCTCGAATTAGGAACAAACTGTATAACGGAATGTTCAGCTCCCCCACATGCAGCTTGAGTGAGCCTCCTCTATTCGGGATGCTTCTCTGATGCGTCCATGTCCGAGTGACACCACATCAAAGTGCGTGAGAGAGTTTTCCTGAGATACGAAAAATCGGGCGCTGATGCTGTGCGGAAAGACCGAGGCAGTCTTGAGGTCTGATTGGAGAGTAAAACTTGAGCAAGCCACAATGCACCGTCGGCTGTAAAAAGAAACTTGCTTAAAAGCGAAGAGCTGGCAAGAATAAGCTTGTGCTCCGGTGTTATAAGAAAAGTATAAAGTCGAGTGATTAACTCCCTTAAGTCTAAATTTCAAGCTTCATCAGAGCACTTAAATCCCTAGTAACAACGTTCTATTCACGCATAAATACATTTCAACCAGTAGTTCGCCCGAGTCTCGACTTCATTATGTCTGGTCCAAGTAGCAACCCTGCCGAATTCGTCTCCTCGATTGAGGTAAGTCCTGTAACCATCTTCCCTAAGTTAGCTTAGCCCTCTAACGATACTTAGGTTATCTACACAGACGACAACAGCAAGCCCCAGCACGCCCTGAGCGAGTACGGGGGCGGATCCCCGGACATTAACAAGGGCTTCGGCGGGAAGTAAGAGAACCCCACGCGACTTCGTTAATCCCTCTTCCTGACTGCGGTACAGGTTCGTCTGGCTCCGCCTCCGCCACGCCACAAAGCCGGCGGAGATGGTCAACCATATCTGGCGGGACTACCTTGATCAGCCCCTCGCCGGCCGCGACGATGACCTCTCCAAGGGCGCCGGCGGCCTATACCGCTATCTGCAGTGGTCCCACGACATGAGGGCGACGTAGTGAGTGCCGTGGCGGTCCCATGTGGTTTGGCTGCCTAGAGCTAACGTGCAAAAACCAGCTTCGTCAGCTCGGTCATGGTGTGGCGGTCCAGCGAGGAGCAGAACAGCCCGCCGGCCGATTGGGCTGGCAAGACCGATGACATCAACAAGGGCCGTGGCGGTGACTACCTCTACCTCATCTGGAAGGTTCGCGAGTACAGCGGCCCCAAGCCTTAAGTTCGATCCCCGGCGTTCTCGTGAGCACACCGTGCAAGCCTATGCAAGGGTCGCGAAACTGGCCACAGCTTTCCCTTGCTTGGGATACAATAGAAACACCGAAAATCCTCGTCTTGTTGCTCAGCTTGGTTCATAGACACACATATCTTATCTTTGAAGCGAATTGCTTCTCAATACACTCGTTTAGCTCTGTTGTCTGGTTCCTTAATACAAGACTCAAGATAAGACGAAATCCGACGATGGAAGACGTCGACAAACGCGCCGTTCTGTGACCGCTGCGGAGCGCAGCTGAGCTCTACGCGGAAGCCTGCCTCCTTTCCGAGGCGAAAAGGATCGCGCGGGGACGAAGAGGCGGACTGCGCGGCAGAGTCGTAGACACCTGAGATCATAGTAGCATCATCCGTCAAACTTGAGCCTGGTGGTGCTTCGTAGCCGCCGTCGAGCGACTTGGCAAGTAGCCGCTCCGCAATGGTCCAGCTGTACGAGATGTTGCTTATGGCAGCGACTTGCGCATCTGGTGAACCCCGTAAGACGGCCAGTAGCCCGTTGTAGTTGAGCTGAGATGCCTGGACGTCGATCTACGCCTCCGGGCCAATCTCCTGCACGAGTTTAGGGTTAGGGTTATCTGTGTGTACTTGTCGTTAGTCCAACACCCTCACAATTCCTAATGGTTTGGTCCACGGTTCATCAGCAATTCTTCCAGGGATGAATGTAGAAGATGGGAGCATGGAGACATTGTGTGAAGATGCCGTATTCCTTTGCCCCCGTCTCATCCCACCTTCATAGCCCAAAAACATCACAGCAACCCTCAGACAATTGCTGAACTACGGTAGCCGTTCGCCTTTGTCACAAAGAGCTTTGCACCATGGTCAAGCGTAAAACGAAAAGCACCAAGCACTGCGCGGTTATTAAATGACGGCTTGACGAACCTACTGTGTGTTCATCTCGGTACTACTTAACGTTCGGCACAGGTATTTGATTGTAAGATATGAGCGGATTTCTTATAGGCGAAACCTACATCCACAAGTGACTGTACGTTCCGCTGCCTACAATTGCTTTTTTAGGAGCGAAAAAGGACGGAAGTTTATGGATACAAATGGTGTGAAGTAACCAGAGGAGATGATCAAAGATAGGGCTGGCAATTTCACCGTAATTCTAAACAGCGATGCCTTATATGCTGTCGCAAATGGTAAAGCTCCTCGGATATGCGTTTCTTAGGAGTAAGTGATCCATTCGTGAATGTATGCTTAACCTATGTTGCTCATTTGGTAAGGAGGATGGTGTGGGCCTGAAAGTCACCGATACTTCTGACGCCTGCTATCAAAGACTTAGGACAAATTTTCAAGCCTAGGTATATATTGAGCATTGGAGACAATCTTTTGCTGAGGTATATCAGGCACTGAGAAAGCAATCGCTGGACCAAAGCCTAAGGCCCCTGGGCATGAATCTCAAAATCAGATGTATTGGTACGGACGCCGAGATACCGACGAGTTAGACGAAGCTGACTTAAACGATGTTAGTATAAAAGGGGGGTGGGTAGTGGGGGTACATATTTTCCTACCTGAGGTAGCTTAGCGTACCTTACCTTACTAAGACTACCATATACCTTATTCTAACGCCCGACTGGTAGCAGCCTGTGCTCCCTTCCTAGGCAACAAGCATGTTACCGGTGACCTGCCGGCGATTCCCCGGTCTTATCAACAGGTGCTGTAGAGCAGCACCATTTGGTCCTACGTTTGGCTGTGTTAACATTTGGGAGATTGGGGAGTTGCAGATGTCTTTTTTCCTAGGCGACAGCTATCAGCTCGTCACTAGATTAACGAATGAAGCACACCAGGCTACAAATTATAACACCTATCGACACACTTTACAAGGTTCCTCAAGTGGCATGAAGATTTCAGGGGAGGTGCTTGTTGCATTGGCATAACGGTGCTGAAAGAGACGTCTCAAGGCACAATCAAAGTGTTTTCGGAATTCAGGGCAACAGAATTCTGCGCAACTGAGATAGGGATTCCTAGATAGTTGTTCCCATTACCCCCATTCCCCAGTACGAAGGCCTATCACCCGGGCTGAAGACGTCATGAACGCAAAAATTCCTAAGACTAGCATGTGTTCAAAGGGCTGACGATGCTGTTCACATTTTATTGTAAATTGATTCAATCCATCATGACGGTTGATGAAAAGAAATCGAATTGACCAGGAACCATGATTCAAAGAATGTTCAATGCAACCAATCTCCCCTGGATGAGCACTACAGAAACGAGCATCTTTATGCCGAGTTTAGCTTTTCCTATTTACTGTTCATTATTTCTTTCGTCACCAGATGATTGAACCATAAAACAGGCAATATGTCAATCATCTTAAGCTATTGCCCTAGTCCACCAACCAGCATGTGGCTTGGAGGCTCGATTCTTCCTTCACTAATCATCAAAGTGGTCTGAGTCTACATATAACATTGTTATCGTTTTTGCGCCAACGTAGAAATCTCCGCTTCAATAGCCCGGCCAAATGTCTCCGTCGTGCCACCTCCTCTCATGTCTGGCGTCAACACGCAAGCCTCTGAACGAGCCAAAACGTTCTCGATGGCCTTCAGTAACATATCTGCGGCTTCATCAAGGCCGAAATGCTGCATTAACATTTGCCCTGCCCAAATCATGCCAACTGGGTTTGCCAACCCCTTGCCCGCGATGTCAGGAGCACTTCCGTGTACCGGTTCGAAAAGACTGGGAAAGTTTCTCTCTGGATTGATGTTGGCCGAAGGAGCTATGCCAATGGTTCCCGTGCATGCTGGACCCAAGTCTGATAGGATATCGCCAAATAAGTTGCTTCCGACAACTACGTCGAAGACGTCGGGTCGCTGGACGAAATGGGCTGTCAAAATGTCGATATGATACTTGTCGACATGAACGTCCGGGAATTTGCTCGCCATATCCGCAACACGGGAATCCCAGTATGGCATCGTAATGCTAATACCGTTACTCTTTGTAGCACTAGTGAGGCGCTTGCGAGGCCGGCTTTGGGCAAGATCAAAAGCGTATCGGAGAACCCTGTCAACGCCAGTCCTTGTCATGACCGTCTCCTGGATAACGGTCTCACGGTCGGTGCCCTCGAAAATCTTGCCGCCGATGCTGCTGTATTCCCCTTCCGTGTTTTCGCGAACGATCCAGAAGTCAATATCTCCGGGATTACGGTCTGCTAGCGGAGACTTAACCCCAGGCATCAGACGACATGGGCGAAGGTTGATGTATTGGTCGAACTCGCGACGAAACTTGAGCAAGCTTCCCCAAAGAGAGACATCGTCAGGGACTTGGTCTGGCATACCAACCGCCCCAAAGTAGATTGCATCGAACTTGAGAAGTTTCTCCTTCCAGTCTGCCGGCATCATCTCTCCATGCTTGCTGTAGTAGTCACAGCTAGCAAAGTCAAACTCTTCGAAGTGTAATGAGATGTTGAAACCTTTAGCGACTGCCTCGAGGCACCGGACGCCCCAGGGCATGACTTCTTTTCCAATGCCATCGCCAGGGATGACTGCGATATTGAGCTGCTGAATGGCCATTTTTCGTTACTTCGTCGTGCTATACGCAGTGGGAAGAGCTGTGAGTGACTGAAAGAGAAATTTCACCTCGAATTTATATCGATAAATTTATCAGGAGGCTCAACTTGAAAGAAAAGGAATCGAAAGGACTTGAAAGATGCTCTTTGATGGCGGTCAAACTTATAGCCGAATTTACTAGGACTATCTTGGACGCCGGCTTTATCTCGCCATCATGATGGCGCTTGAACATTCTACCGTGCCACCGATAAATTCATCTCTTTTTTCCCACGTACAAGATAACGTGACACCAAAAGACACTGCGTCGGGCACTGGGTCTCTGCTAACTTCAATAACAATTTTTGCTATGTTTATGACTAAGTGCCATTTCATGATTAATGTGTTTTGCTGATCCAATCCCAGCAAAACCTAAAACCACGACACCGAGTGGTTATAGGTACGCTGAATAATACGACTATGCTCATCAAAGCGTAGCCCCAGCCTCCCCGTCTACGTTCTGTGTTAAACCTCAGCGCCTGCATCGTTGACAATATCCAAGAGTGAGCCCCAGGTAGCTCCGTCAAATACATTGAACAAAGCATCACCACCACCGATTTGATCCATAAATGGGGAATGATCGTTTCGTCCCCGATCTGGGAATGTAGTTGGTATTCGTGGGTATTGAGATCCCAAGAGTGGCGCATTGTTCAAGAAATCGAGCTCCGAGAGCCCCGCGAATTGCGTAGCAATCGGCTGCTGGAATTGATAGCAATCGTTATAAGAGCCGAGTCTTGAAAATTGAAAACCATCTCGATCGTGGTGGGCATACGCCCTATTGTAGTTATACTTATTCCAATCCCTACTTGCCTCTTGCTGGTTTGTAGGAGTCAATAATACCTGGGTTCTTTGAGCTTTTCCAATGGCTGGAGCAGTGCGCCACGGGGATAAGGGCTCATCACTAAGAGCACCGGCTTGACGATCAGAACCACGAACTCCGTTCACCTGGCGTTTAGACGACCGCTGACTGTCTATGCGTTGTCCAGTACGCGTATGAAGATCGGGACTGGCAGGCCTGGTTCTTTTTGGAGGGTCTGGTTCCAATTGAGCTCCGCATCGACCTCGTTTTCGTGACTTTGAGCCATTTTCAATGCTTTGCAACAGTAAGAAGAGAACTTCTTTGCAGTGGTTTGCCATAGACCAACGTTTCGTCATGGACTCTAAGAGGTTCAAAGAGGAGCTTATGCTGCTGTGCCATGGTCAAATGCTGTAATTCCTCCACGTATTTGTTTGGGGGAGGACGCACCTTATGGCTTTTGCAGAACTGTACAGGTTGAGGCGAGCAGCGAGGGCCAAGACGAGCCCGCTCATCCAGGCTGCCGACATGTAACCAGGCCAGAACAAAGGGCCTCCGTTTTCGGCATACTGTTCTATTGTGTGAATAATTGTCTTTGCAGTCCTGACGCTTGTCTGTAGTGCTGATCGGAACTCAGCACGCCTCGAGTCCAAGGATAGAGACGGACGGTTAAAAAGAAGAACGGCGTAGTGGTAGCTAATGAAGGGGAACACAGTAGGATCTGGAGTGAGCTCAGGTATGTGCGCTGAATGGCTTGGACTGAGTCGGGGTTGGGTAAGCTCGTTGCCAAAGGCAGCAACATCTGCTTTGAGGAAGAGGATAGTCTGTGTGTCCATATCTCGGGCATGGATAGACTTGTGAAAGACTTCCAAGATTCTTCCAACGAGTTGAGAGTGACGCACATGATTCTCTAGTACCGCTTGTGTTTCGCGGCGATGTCGATCAATGGCAGCAGATCTGGCGAAAACAGCTTCATCACCACTAGCGTCAGCGGGGGTTCCAGTAGTTCCATCTTCATGATCTGATTCGGTGGTGGGTTCTCTGACCCGTACTTGGGTAGGCGTTGACTCTGCCAGCCGATCAGGATGGTTGACCGGAAGATGGAGGCTTGTGTTAGTTGCTGGAGCGTTTCCGAGGGAGTCTTTCAAGCTGGAAACCGGTTCGTGAAGATCTCCAGGCCCCGGAGGGCATACGTCAATGTCTGAGTCTTGTATTCCGTTTGGATGACCGAGTGACTGACTAATAAACCGGTCCAGCACGTAGAAGCTCCAAAACATCCGTTTTCGCATCGCGCGTTCATCCGGAGAGAGGTGATCGTATCGGAAAGGGCATCGATGCATGCCCGACTGGAAGATCGACTTAGACAGTAATCCGCTCACGGATGATGCATGCCGAAGCGACATAGTAGAGACGAAGTACACTTGAGCACTCAACAGTGCTTGAATCGATGGAGTGTCGCATCGTAAGGCCAGCAAGCTCAGAGCTGGTAAGAGGTCGGATGGCGAATGGATCGTCGCCGAGCCAAGATCAACCCGTACCGCATTTTCAAGGCGAGCGATGTTAAAAATGCACCTGAAGGTGATCAATGTGCTCATGGAAGACAGGTTTCGTTTGTCAAAATCCGGACTGTAGAGAGCGTCTAAGTCCTTAAGACATTCGTGGCCCTTGAGAAAAGGTACTAAAGGATGCCATATTCGGAAATAGGTCATGACAAGCCTTCTAGCTATTTCGTACTCGGGCAGGTTATCGCTGGCTTCAAAGAAGTTTATCCCTACGGGAAACGGCGATATTCGTCCTTCTGGTTGACAATTTGAGACCCTGTCGTGCGCATCACCTTGACTTCCTCGGGGGGTTTCAAGATCAGCTCGTTCCTGGCCACCAACAATGCAATCTTCTGGTGAAGGATTTCCCTGGAGGTCGTTTTCACCATGCTCATCGGTTCCCACAACGGCAGAGGATGGTGCATCATCGGCTGTTGAAAAAGCCTTTCTGACGGTGTTGATGAAATAGACCCCGGAGGAACTTCCGACAAACTGACTCTCCCCGTTTGACAGCGCTCTCAAACTTCCTATTTCAGGCGCCATAAAGCCGTGTATGGGAGACAGAATTCAATGACTGGCTTTCAAAATGTATTGGCGTTCTTGGGTCATCAAGTTGCGTCGCAAATGGAAATTCCTGTCGTCTAGAGATTGGAGTTTTGGAGGAGTGGGGATGATGCGGGGTTACTTTCCCCCGCCCGAGCGGTTGCAATACATTCTACTTAGACTTGGCATGGGGAGGATCCCAGTCCGAAATCATGAGAGAACGAGCTAAAGATCAATTGACCACGTCAGGGAATTTAACGGCAGCTGCTTCAGCCGAAGAGCTAATAATCTGTCAGTTGTTTTATAGTCTCACAGTTGCAATTCCCGTGACCAGTGGAAAAGCCCTGAACTGAGGAGGTGATGCAACGAATTTTACTACCAAAGAAAAGCGCTCTCGTAGCTGACAGAATGTTCCCTTGCTCTCTTGTTCCCACTTTCGCATATGACGGGGGTTTGCCTCCATGTGCTACCGCCCGCAGTGACGACTCTTGTTTCCTTTGACTGGATCTCGGAGAGGTGGTGCCCCCTCGGCTGGCTCGAGACACTATTGTCAGAAACCAGTTGATCTGCTTCAGATGGTTCACGAAACGTCGACAGAGTTTCCGTTGGCATTTCGACTTCTGTATGGGCCGTGGCTCCTTCTATATCCTCGTCGAGGCTTTCGTTGTCGCTATTGCATGTGGCTTGACTTTCTTCAAGGGCAACTTCAATGCTATCATCTCCAGATGCTGGGTTCCTTGCATTCGAAGATGCCTCACACGACCAATCTGCCCACCAGCGCATGACGCTATCAGGTGACTGGAGAGGAAACCTGTCCCAGTAAGCAGGGCCGAACCTGTGTTGTTTCCTGCGCTCGCTGAGTTCGTTACTCTCGTTACTCTTGTGAAAAGCTTGACTTGAATTGCCCAAGGCGGTGATCACTTGTTCCCTAGGCATGCGAGATATTATAGCTGAGAGAACGTCTTCTGTTTCTACCAGTCGCTTCTCCATGATCGAGATATAATGTTTTGGTGGACCTCTAAAGCCATAGNGCCGGCAAGGCACTTGATTAAAGTAAAAAGACAGCGATGAAATGACGAGTTTACCTCTTCCGCGGCTTGGGCCATTCACAAACCATGTTATTGGTGCCACACTGAGCGCATTTCGGTCTGCAACATGTGTCATTCCACAGATACTTCTTGACATGACTGATGGTGTTCACGATACCTCACCCCGCTGCACTGTAGGTGCCGCTGTCAGTTGTGCTTCGCCATCTGGTTCGGCTTCGCTCACCTTGTGTTTTCGTGCTCTGCAAGCCAGGCATGCACCACTGCTCCTGTTTAGTTTCTTGGGTTCCTGGCCTGCCATGATTTATCTCATAGCCTTCCTGCCGAAACCCTTTCCAGGCATTGTCTCTGCCTGTAGAAGATGACTTGCGAATGCAAGGTAATGGGTTTTCAAGAAGACCGAAGCAACTCGTTTGGGCGCGTAAAATATCTACCGCGGATGAAGGAAACTCCGCGGGAGGCACGGCAACACAAACTGCCGCACTCCAAACTTCGGTGGGGAACATGCAATCGCATGGATACCTACGTCGTCGGCTGATCATTCGCCCACGTCATAACAGCAACTTGTGTATATGCTCCTACGTGTCTCAACCAATGCCTTGGGCCGGTCCCGTGTTCTTCCTACCAGATCGCTTGTATCCTTTTAAAAGGTGGTTGGTCATCCATCTGTAAATTGCCAGCTCTTACTTATGCTCGATGTTCCTACCAATATGTAGCCTCTATAGTACGGCACCACGCAAAACTCGTCACTCTGAACCTCAAACAGCCAGTCACAGCTATGTATGTTCTTTGCGATGGCCCCTTTACCCCCTTCATTTATTGATTGCCCTGTGGCTACCAACTTGCATCGTGAATGACAGAACTGCGAGTTGTCTATACCAGAGCAACATACAACGCGGCTTCTAGCATGTTTATGACCCTACCGGGCACTGCACGCATGCCAAAATGAATACGCTCGCCTTCCTGGGCTTCTGGAAATCTCTGTTACATGACCTTCACTAAGGTACTCGTCGATATCGGCGTTTCATGATGCCAGAACCACGCTCATCAGTGGGATGGAACCCATGGCGGTGGGTGGCCATCAGGCCAAGGTTTGTTTGAGGTAGCCCGATCACACACTATTGAGAGAAGGACTGATGCATCAATTAGCAGGTAAATTCGACATGCAACTGTTTCAGACTGATTGGTCACCTTGCTGTTGCCCCTGCTTTTGGATGTATCCAAGTATGGCGAATAAATTGTTGATTGCATTTTAACAAGACTAGTTCGGTCATTTCAAGTGAAATGCTGTCTGGGTTTGACTAGACTACGCCTAACTAAAAAATTCCAAGACTAGTTGAGTTTGAGTTGATCCCCTATAAAACTGAAGTCTGTCGCGATGGGGTTGTAAAAGTCGAAGTTGCAAAGAACCGCCATGACATCCTAGCCCCTAGATCATCTTACTCCGTGTCATTGAGATCAGTATTGGTTGGGAGGTCAAAGATGAGAGGCTGCAACTGCACCGAACAGGTCCTGCTTAGAGGCTCTTCTTGCAAAAGTGGGTGAACTTGTCGAATGGGGTGAGTTCAGTGCGATCGTAAAGGTCGACGTGCCCAGCGCCTTGGACCCAGAACAGCTCCTTCGACTCGACCTCACGGTTGTAGGCCTCTACTCTGAACTCACGCGAGTGAAAAATGTCATTAGAGACAATCAGTAGCGAACGCGGCGAAATGAGGTCAATGTCGTTTAAAAGGTAAAGGCTCATGAACTTGACGTCGCTCGAGTACGTGCGGCATGTCGTCCGAGTCGGGTTCGCGCCCCCAGTAGTGAACTCTGCACGCGACGTACGGTAAAAGCCAGAGAACTCGCGCTCGATAGGACCCGTCTCGTTCATAAGCACGAATGGTATGCCACCAAACATCTTAGGGTCACCACCATCCACCTCGGCCCAGCGAGGACGTACGGCCCCCCAGCAATGATCTGCCTAAGGTCCTCAGGAACCGGGATTTCTGCGGCGCGTCTCGGTCGGCGACACGCCCATGTCGTGCATGCTGACAGTCGCGACAGCCTTGATGCGGGCGCCAACCTTAGCCGCGCTGATGATGAAGCCACTGCTGCCGCAAATATCAAGACCACCGATGCGCTCGCGATTGACGAATATCTGAGTGCCGAGGTAATCTACCGCCGCACTAAAGGACTCGGCGTAGATGTCCGCGTTAACGGCGTTACAAAGCTCGCCACTGCTGGCGCCCCGGAAGGGCAAATCTAGCAACACGGTAACGAAGCCTTGCTCAGCCATCTTGGTGGCGTATAGATTCGCGCTCTGCTCCTTCACCGCGCCGAAGGGGTGACCGACGACGATGGCTGGGCTGGTGGAACGACCGTTGAGGTTGTGCGGGGTGCTGCTTCTGTTGCTGTTCCTGATAAAGAGGTTGCCCGCGACTGTCATGTTGTTGGGTACGGAAGTTGACTGGCTGAACCGTTATGAAATCGTCGCGGTACCAGTTGTCAGCCCCGAACGACAGGTTCTGTGCCGTGGCTCAGACCGCCATAAAGCCGAGCGCGGCGATTTTGCTCCCAATGTTCGTCATAACGTCGTCAGCTGTTTCTGGAATCGATATCTTGATGGATGTGATCAGAGAATGACTGTTGTGATGATAGAACGCTTTGTTGTTCGGCAGCACGACCACGGTTTTATACTAAACGAGGTGGGTAACCACCTCTGGCACTTCCGCTCTCCTCATCACCAGCATCAACGAGACTTCCTGCAAATGTCAGCTTTTAGCATGGATATACACTACCTCGTGGCTAGTAAGCCGAACCCACGCGTTACCAAGTCCCTTCCGCGTGGAGTTTTGATATCGCCCAGATACAAAAACCATAATACTGGACTGGATCTAATTTGGCCTTGAATATCTCTACAGCCACTGTCGTAATAACTCTGGAAAAGCCTGCCTCTGGCTGACATCGCAACAAATACGTTATAAGTGTGGACAGGAGGTGAAGACGTCAAGCTCCCCATCTACTCTTGACGCCAATTCACTTGGCTTGCTCTGGCCCACTTCGATCCCGGGCCAAGCATCGGGTGCCGGTGTTGACCAGCACCTCTAAACTTCAAATTTGGGAAGGCTCATCCATATATCCCGTGCAATGGCTGTGGATAAGCACTAGAACCCGTCTGCACACGACCGTGACGACGATCTGTATTTCTTCATCAAGTCAGTTTCAAGGTCGACACGGGACTTGGTTGATACAAACTTCCACTCCGTGCTTGCAGCCGACGGCTTGCACCCCTCAAAGCTGACGTAGGAAACGAGGAACGGGGCACTCAGGGCTTAGCGTCGATAAGACGTACTGGGCATCCATTGAGCATCATTGAGAGGCACACGATTGAGACTGACTCATCGGCTATCAGAAAGAAGTAAGCCATATGACGGGTCTGGACCACGATGGTGGGGGTGATGTTGCTCGGCAGACCTGCTGCACGAATCCAAATACTCATGTCCTAGATACAACCATGTTGGCTCAAGCGGGGGATTCTGCCTCGCCTCGCAAATCTCAATGCCGCGGGTCAGATTTCGTGCCAGGTCTTGCCAGGCAGAGAACTATGGAGTTTAGGTTTGAAGTGATGAAGAGGGTTGACCAGTTCGTAAAATCATCAGATTCTGGTTCAAGTTGGTATTCTTGCTTGGCTTGGGAGCAGAGAAAATACAATGGCACCTGTTGATGCGATGATATGATAAGTGAGATGATAGGGAAACTCTAAAAATACTTGACTGATTCTCAATAGAGTAAGTGCGTGGCTGATGAGTAGTTACTGAAATCAAATGTCGGTTCGCTTTATCTCTTAACGGATCGTTGGGCATGTAGCTGTAAGGGCCGGCATCGAATAGTTCCTGAACTCCTAACGGGATATTGCCCACTCGAGCCGAGAGCCAGCAACCTGGAGTCGGGTATCCTGGCTGCCTGGCAAGGGAGAAGATCAATTCATGCCACCCACCTGGCTTTGCGGGCAGGTTTGATTGTTTGAGGCAGAGGACGCCTCAATGGGTCTGGGACCAATCTGCCAGTGGCAACCAGGTTCGGGAGGCACTGATCGTGGCTAGTGCTCGCAAGCCATTTGTGGCAATCGGTAACAAGACTCCCCACAAGCTTCGACAGCCCGGCTTGCTCCGGTAGATGACGAAAACGAGAGGCAGGTAATTCGCAGAAAGTATCGCGTGAAGATGTAAGAAAGACATAGATGTATTGATCGGGAACATCGGCGGCGCGCCGTTGGGACGTCTTTGGATTGGGTGGAATCGGGAGGCTGATATCCCGTTCCTTTGCAATATGAATCGAGTTGTAGCGGAGTCATTTGCAACCTGCAAACTCTTCGGCATTGTAACGATTTGCGGCTTGACCGATAGCCTAGATTGCTGGTTCCCAGCCTCATCCGTCCTTTGGTTGTCAGCTCGTGACATGCCGTGCGCGTTGCCCTCATTCCAGTCGTAGATGTATGTAGAGGTTTTCAGATATTCTCGAACCAAATTATCGTCTTTCGCTGTTTCTGAAATAGTCGATCAGCCCACGCCATGAGAGGCAGCTGGCTTAGTCGCGTAGGCTCTCGTGGTACGTCCTGACCATGTGTTGACAACGGATTGGCTCAAAATCGGGGCTCTGTGAGAACAATGATTCTAAGTTGTTAGGTTTTACTGGCCTTTACTCGAGTTCGGATATGGATAATGCACTGACCTCCGCTGGTAGCGACCACTAACCTCTGGATAATTCTGCCGTGTTTTTGGCTGGTTTTTCAACGTAGACATCCCATTTAAAACCCCTATCAGGATGTACATATATAGGATTGTTTCTAGCAAGAGTTATCGCTACCCTAGATTGGTTGAGTGGCTAGTTGGTAGGGCGCCTGGCTTACGGTTGTCAACGCACCTCGGTTCGGATTGCTCTACTTGTGGCGGTATCGTGTTTTCGGCAGGAATGCCTACGAATCATTTCCGTTCTCTGGAACCTCACAAGAACTTTTTGGTTATCATCAAGCAATCCCGAAGGGAAACACTACCACGCTAGCGCTCTTTGCTTCATCAGAGACTCTCCATCAGCAAGGAGGATTCGAACGAGCTTACCGACGCTACCTATCCAAAAAAGCCGAACGCAGCAATGAGTAATGTCCAAACGCATGCTTGTCGTATCCAGAGCCAATGCTGAGAAGAACCTCTTCGTCATCCGGTATATTGCGTGTCAATCTTAAGAATCTTTAGGGCTTTCGTTCAGCCGTCGCGGAGTAGAGCCCGAGTTGCCAGATGCAGTGTACGAATCTACTAGGTCATCGACTGTGCTGGACTTCTCGTATTTTCCCTTTTGTTTTCCCAGGAGCAAGTCGCCCACTCGCACCAGTTCCAAGACCCGGAAAGCGTCTCCCGTTTGTCGTAATCGCCGAAAAATTTCCATGGCCTCATCCTCGGGTCGTTGGGACAAGAATCGGATCAACTCGCGTAGGTCTTCGTTTTCGTGCTCGAGAAATTCGTTTCTTCGCCGGAGAGATTCCGCACGGGTAGTATCAGGTGCAGTGTCCCATTCGCACTGCAGAGACTGAAGAGCACAACGCGAGCAAGTTGGACGAGTTCCGGTACACTGGGAAACAGAGAGGAAAGAAAGAGTTAGTCAGGGTTTTCGAGTCATCATACGATGCTCGGCCACGATACGATCGAACAAAGACAAGGCTCATGATGATGGAGGCAGGTCAGGAGACATAAGGGAACGGGAGAGTCTGCCGGTTTGGTGCCGAGGGGAGAAGGATGACGAGATGTTTGAGTAGTTTGGCATTTCCCCCAAAGCCCCCTTTGGCCCCACACACACCCGGAGCAGATACCGAAGACCCAATGCCATTGCACTTAAAAGGTATATGTAACCTAAACACAAAAGGCTTTTCTCGACGAAGTCGAAAGAGCATGACGAATGTTTTTCCTCTCTTGTCTTGTTTCTTTGACTCGTTGGGTAGGTCTTACCTTCACTTTCCTTCCCCGACATTGGAGGCAAGCTGCGGGAACAGCCTGGCGGAACGGTCGAACAGGTCTGTCGAGCGGAGGCGATGCGATAACGCGCGAATATGTTGGGGCTGGTAAGATTGGTCTTAAACTAGGTCCCGGTTGGGGGACCTGGTGGTCTTCTGGTTTCTTTGAGTCATCCTCTCTCGATGCCATCGTGAAAAGAAGACGGCATAAGGGAATGAGTGCTGCCGGAAGTATTTGATCCGTGGAAACAGATTGTCCAAACAAACAAGAAGGAAGTAGCATGAATGTTCTGGCATCTGATCACCACATGTGTGCAGACATGAGAAAGATCACTTGAAAAGACAAAAGCAGAACGTCGGCAGATAATAGCGCATACTCCATAATGAATGTTTGACTTGGCCTTCCGGCTCCCAGCCCAACCTTTCCCTGTCTCCCCGAGAGTCAGAGTGGGCTTGTTACCCCGGGTGGTAACACATCAAGGGCATCGAGGGTATGGCCCAGCTAAGCGACAAGAAGCTCAAATCGCACTAGCAGTGCAGTAGCTATGCAAACACTACTGGGGTGTCTATTTTATCCAATTTGTTTTTCATGCAGTGACGAGGCGGGAAACCGTGGCGAATCAAGTTCTTGTTTTGTCTTCCATTCGTGCAGCGGAATTTAAAAGAAAGAAACCGATCTGGCCGCAGCGTTATAATAAGTCTTAAGTATCGAAGTTCGTTGAATGAGGGTTCTATCTCCGCCCTTTGACCTGATTAGAGGCAGTGGCCACAACAAGGGGACGGGGGCTCTCTTCCTCTGCTGCGCTTCGGGATCCATTCGAAGATATACACGCCAATTGACTTACCTTATATACTAAGAGCAACGCCAACTGTCTCCTGCCCCCCAATCTCCTGTAGATCTGCGGTGAAATTGGATTCTGAGCATCCGGGCATATGTGGCCTCTTTGCACACGAATGCCGCAGTGCGTTGGTACACGCTGACGTGTTGTTCTCTATGCCGGAGCAAGCAGCCTTTTCTATAGAGGGCAGATTTCATTGCACAAATACGAATATGAGGCATGCGATAAACCTATGCCGATGCCTGCTATTCTACTTTGCCTCTGAACTTCTTTTATTTAGGAATTGCGGACCGGGCATTGGGAAGCACAGATTATTTCCAAAGGTTCTAGTTTAGGTGATGAGCAACAAACCTATTTAGGCGTCCAAGTAAACAGCATAGGCACTCACTATGTGTTAGCCCCAGTAGCGGCTTCAATGTTCTTTGTCTCGACTGGCTGACAGAGTGACTCGTGTCCCGCGTCATATCAATTCTGATGTTCAACTCTAAAGCCTCATACAGAAAGAAGACGATACCTTTAACCGATGGCAGTACCGCAGTTGTGGTGCTTCAATGTGCATCACTGGCTCGCCATTGGGCTTTGGAGACATACAACGCCAGGCCAAGCCTATGTATACATGCATCCACAGGACTTTCAGACCCACAATCTTTGCAGTTGTGAACCTTTGATTTCAATCAGAGACATTCACCGACCATCTGTATTCCTGCTTCCCATCTGTTACTCGCCGGAATGCGCGGCTCAACGGAGATGTGGCTTAGCCGGACCACCCGTCGACCTTTCGGCCACGAGCCGGAGCTTAGCCCCGCCCAGTCCCACATAAAGCTCGCCCCCGTCTCCTGGCTTGGGCTCGTCGCATTTCCTTATTCTTTCATTTATCGAAGAACGTCCTTGGGAGCTCGCGCGGAATTTTCCACCTTTGCGCACTAAATTTTACTCTCAAGGGCTTCAGGGCAGATATGCGAAACATTGTTTCGGCCCCGCGATTGATCGCTACTCGGGCTATAGGTAAGTGTCACTCAGCCACTTTGGGGCCATAACGTGACACATTTAGTACAACGTCATTGTGTTTCTTCCACAGTATTCATCACCGCTACCTAGTATTACGTCGCCGTGAGTTTCTCAACACCAGGATCGTATGCTTCTGTAGCAGTCACTGATACCATCACGTTGGTAATCTCGGCAAATCTTTCACGTAACCTTCACAGACCGTTGAAGCTGCAGGTTCTTGCATCTGCTAGTTACCTGATAGCGATAGCCGGTCATAGTTGGCAATCAGCGTGCCCAACTGAACACCAGCATCCACCTTGTTCCATGGCTCATCCTCGTCTCTGTGTGAAGGCACAACGAAACTGATTGGAACGTCTTTTGGGATGGCGTCATATAGATGCAAGCCTTGGAAGTACAGTTCGGCCGAGGCCGGTATCGCGATACCCTCCTCCGCCGCAATCGCGAGCAGCCCTTGCATTAGATTTTGTGCAAAGGGAAAATCTTCGGTCTGATCACGTATGAGTCGACACGTCCGCGAAAACAAATCGTGCGTTTTGTGTTGGTGTAGCCACCTCGCCAGTGTGGTAGAGACGTTGAAGAGAGGATAGAGTATCATGCTGGAGCATTCTTTCAAACAGAGAGTTTCCTCTTGCTCCTCAATGCCGGTGATGCTGCGTTCGCAGTATGCGAGGACGAGGTCAAAAACGTAGCCATCGCCCGGGATGATGTGATCGGGTTTTAAAGGGCGAAAAATGCCCAAGATTACTTGGTCTTCCATAGCTCTATGATCAGTTAGCATGTTTCTCATAGGTTATGAAGTTTTCATTGCAGAAAAGCGAGGAGATGGTCCAACCTTAAAAAGTACGCCGATGGATACGATGCCTCGGGGATCTTCAATTCATGAGGAACCGTATCTCGCCATACCTGCAGCTCTTCGAAGAATCCAACGCGTTTCTGCATGTCCTCGGCGCTGCCCAGACCGTTTTTTCGTTCCAAGTTTTTATTGTAACTCATGACATTGTTGGAGATGAGCGAAAGATCACAAAGTGCATTGTGAATCAGGCTGTTGCGGTAGTCAATAAATTCGCGTGCTGACCCATCCCTCTTGTTCTTGTAGCTTTCGTCTATGAATAGTCGTGGCGCTGATGGCTGGTGTAGGAGAGAGGGCCGGAGGTATACGAAGGAACAGACGCTGCAGCAGACTCGTCAGTCGACCGAGAGTCTCAACCAAGAAAGGCAGCTTCGGTAACGCAAACCTCTCGATGCAGTACATCCCCCATAAGGCCTTTGACATTATCCGCTCGTTTTCCACGAGTTTGTGAGCGTCTTCAATGGAAAGCATTTCCAGTCGCTGTGCCATGTCACATGCTGCAAGGTGATACATCCGCGCAGCACGATCCTTGCCCATCGCCCCAGCTGAAAGGTACATGATGAACAATCCTTGGGCGGTCGGCAGCGACAGACGACCACTTTCTATATCCAAGAGACGTTTGGCTTCGTCGAAGAAGAGTGTTCGTAGGTCGCTTCTGTTTGCGTGTCCGAAAACTTTGGCTCGTCTCGAAGTATGCTTTAATAGGTTAGTTCGTCAGCATGCCAACAAGGAATTTTCCTTAACAGACGGATAAGACATACGCTTCGCAGCGAGCAAATGGCATTAACCAACACTGAGCAACAGTACTCGGCAGTATCCGGTGAACCCTCGCGCATGTCCTCTAGAAATCTTTCCCGGTCTATAAACGAGGCGAGAAACGGTCCATCCCAGAGGAAGAAACTGGCGATCAACTCCGAGACCAGACTATCGTCGGCCAGATTGGTCCAGGGTCTTGCAGAAACCCCGATAAAATTTTCAACCGAATCTTCGACATCATGGATGGACGGCGCGGGGTCGACTGGAACCACTGCGCTCGCCTCTACACCGATCCGTCTTTGTAGCAGCAAGTCGCCGCTACGTACAAACTTGAGGACCTGCAACGCGTCACCTGAGGCGCGCAGTCGTCTGAAGATCTCTAAAGCATCTTCTTCAGGTCGTGTGTATAGGAATCTAAGGAGTTCGTGGAGCTCTTCATTTTCGCGTTCAAGCTCTTGGGCGCGCCGTCGCATGGACACGACGCGTGACGTGTCCGGTTCCGTGTCCCATTTGCACTCGATATCGTGAGTTGAACAGCGCCAACACGTCGGTCGGGTCCCAGAACACTGTGCGAGTCGTCACAAGAGTCAGTTCTTTAACAACCATAAGCGAGATGACTTGAGATTTGTCCTTCCCTCTCCCTTCCTGAGAGGGAGAAATCTGTGTCAGTTCAGGGTGCGTTGGTCTTCCCCACCAGCAAAAAGACAGAATGACCAGGCCTCGCGGCTACCTAGCACAACTAGAACACCCAACAAGACATTGGCTGGTCGTCAAGCAAGGCGCTAAGTTGATAAGTGTGGCATGCGCTAGGAAAAGCATCAGGAACGGATGAGATAATACCTTGACTTTACGCTTGCGACACTGCAAACACGCGGCTGCTACCTGCTGTCGCGCTGGTCTGGCTGGCTTATCTGCTGGAGACGGAAGTTTTTCTCGGCTGGATTCGGCCTCTGCATTGAGTGCGGGCAAAAGTGGTCTCAAATTCGTGGTTGCTTGAGAATTGAGCTCGCCTGATGCCCCAGAGTGCACGGCTTCTGGTCGAGAGCTCATGTCCAAGAGCCCGTGGAGTGTAACCGGCTCGTTGGCGACGTGTCTTCCTCGGTTTTATCGTGGTATGAAGTTAAAATGTCTGAGCAGAAGGGGGCTGGTGCCGAGGAGGCTGGCTGTTTTTTCGTGATAGGTTGCAGAAAGCTAGTCGTTAGTTGAAAAGCTGACCGCGCCCGGCGGGTGCAAGGCTTCTCCTTCTAGGGCTCTCTGCGGGGTCTGCCGATTTAGTTAGACTCGCCAGTTTGGTCTCGACAGTCCGCAACGGGCACGCGAAGGCCTTCGCTAAGTGAGTCAAAGAGGGCAATGATGGCAAGTTGGTTGAGCAGGTAAGCAAAGCCCCATTCAGAGTGAACTCGCACAGCGTTGGCTCATGGGCGACAAACCCCTCATGTCCGTCCCCGTAAGAGTGGTCATTCTGTCCCAACTCTGAGGGTCACGACGTTGCGCAGTGTCAACACAGTGAGCCAAGTTATCGTTATGAGCGATCTGGAGAGCGTTCGATAGCGTGAAGAATCGTGTATAGAACGGAACTGGCTCCGGTGGGATTGCTTCTGTCTGAGTCTGTCTGTCAGGGTGTTCTACCCTGAATTTGAGACACGGAGGCGGAACTGGCTCCGTCGGTTTACTGGTGGCGATGCAGTGCGGAGTGTTTCTTCCGTCAGTTACCCAGCCCAGACGAGGAGCTAGCTGAATGCGCGGACTAGGGTCATGTGTTCATTCCAACATTTGTGGTGCAGCTCACTCCCAAAGAAAAGCCCTCATGAGGCCGCCGTGCTGTTGCCAGAGTCAAGGCGGCTAGGCCTTGAGGTAGGTACTTTACCACATCAGCCAACCGCGGCTCACCGGAGAGTCATCGAAGCTGCATCGAATACCAGTACCCGAGATGGAGTGCAGATGTCATCAGCTAGCAAGATTTCTCCCTAGTCCAGAACGCCTAGGTCCAATATCGAGTGAGTTAGGATTCAGAAGAGTGTCAGACGCCCTCTCCTTCATCTTCAAGAATCTCAGAATTCCTCGGCTTGGATACGTTGGAGGGCCTGCATGAGTGCAACGAGGGGTCTACGGTCTAGCTAACCTCTGGTGTCTGGACTACTTTTGCAGGGGCGGCTAGGCCACTTGTAGAAGGGACTTTGATCGCTCGCAGACGATAATCTTTCGGATTGCTTACTGCTCTGACAACAGCGGTACGTCACCGGAGGGGCTCCGGTGTGTGCGCTCTAGCTCATTGATGCGTCTGTTAGTCAACATCGATGTTGGGTTCTTCTTCGGGGCACCAAGCTCAACAACTCAGGGCGGTCTGCAAGATGCTGATAAGTGATCAAAATCCCTGCAGTTTGACTGTGTGTTTCTCGTGCCCCATTTCCGGTTGTATTGAGATGAAATGTTGAACATATCTGAATCTTCTTGCGAGAAAAGAGCACATGACCAGCAGAGGACATATCCGCGCCAATCTACGATGCTCACCTGCTCATTGATGGAGCCGCTACACGAAATGCGTGCATTAACCTCGACTTCCCTCCTAAGGTTTTCTTAATAACGCTGTCTGATACAAAGCAAGAACTATAAATGAAGGCGGGAGCCGAGATTGCTCGGTGGCAAAGTACACACGAACGAACAATGCGATGCTTTTAGTTGATATAAGCCTTCGAGAATACTGTCCTTTCAAGCAAATTCTTGTAGCTTGTCAATCCTTCTGACCTGTGTACTGTTGCCAAAGAATCATTTAGCCGTTGGGTCAGTCCACTTCTGTACTCATGATGTGGCTCTCAGAGCTTGACAATCGAGCTAATGGGCCAAATCGGATGTTGATAAGGAGCCGTTGCCTGCACGGGCACATACATCGTCAGCTTCATTGCATCTCGATTCACCCAAAAGTTACATGTCTTGCAGTCCAAAGAGGGGCATCAGATCCCTTGCTATTGTCCCAGAATGACAAAAGGAACTTACGCTCGCTAATTTGCATTCTACTTCAACCGGAGCTCCGGGGATCGAAAGACAATTGCCATGGGTGGCGCCCGGTTGGACGGTCTTTGCAAGCAAGGAAATCGAGTCAAGCCACAGCCTGCGGTCTTGTTAATATCGGCGCGGCACTAGGAACATGCAAAACACCCCTACATGTTGGCGCAGTGGTTATCCCAGAGTGGCATGACAAGTGCCCATCCCCCCTGAAAAGCTGAGTCCAGCCCAGGCCAATCCCTCGGCTTGAAGAAGCGGTCACGGTCGCTGAGGGCCACAAATGAGTACATGCTGAAGCCAGGCGTTGCCGCACTGCCCGAGGCACCGGTGATAATCAAGCTTTGCATGTCAACTAGGGTCCATGCTGGAACAAGGTACGGCTGTACCTTGTTGTGGACGACTCGATCATTGAGTCACGCACGTTGGAACACTGTGTACGATTTGCAAACTGCTGGGTTGATCAGAAGCGCTCCCAGTATCAGAGGCTATGGTTAAGGTCAGGAAGGATGAAAATGCGTAGGAAAATAACGTGAAATTCCCAGAGGTATTCATGGAGCCCTCCGATACACAGAAGTCTGTAAACCACATGCGGCGTGGATTGACGCAGTTGCCAGCAATTCGATCTCCAGAGCAAGGCCCGCACCATCGCATCTTGTTTCCACATAGATGGTATGCGTTTTTCAGTTATAGATGAGGGTTTGCTGCTAAATAGGAGACGTTGAACTGGAGTCAGTGACCTCGCTCAAGTGTTATGACCATTTTGTGGGAGAATGGATGCTTCGGTTTTGGCGCAGAACGCACCGTGTAGGCTGGCGCCAGCGTCGACGTTTGGGAAAATCAAGCCAGATACTCAATAACAGCCATTGCACTTACGAATTTGACATTTCGATAGACTTGACAACGCAATAGCCAGTGTCGTTTCTAATTGGGCCGTGTCAGTGGGGAATATGGCATGTTACTGTCCTCGTCCAACTGCATCGAGCCAGAGGGGACATCTTACTCAGTTGACTGTGCATTCTCTTCGTCTGCTTCTACAACTGCTCTGGACTGAAGTTAGCTGGAAGAAGCACAATGCACCCTCCTGACCACAGTCACTTGTTGGAGGTCAACGTCAAACGTCAGCTTACTGCTAGTCAGGTAGAACATTTTACAGCTGGCAGCGCGGTTCATTGAGTGATGGACGAGACCGAACATCCTTCCCGTAGGAGTGCCCAGTGACGAATTCAAGCTCGGAGTATCGCCCTAAACAGTCGGAGCCGAAGGTGCAGGCATTCTCAGCCCCTAAAGAGCTCACCTTGACAGCGCGTTCAGTAGCTGTGCGTCCGTTCAATGGTAGGATGAACTCCAACGATGATTACCAGAGATAATCCAGCCAAGTGGAGTAAGCAGCTCAAGGGAAAGGTTAATGGCCTCCAAAACCATCGCAAGACATCGGGGCTGATGCTCACCCTAGCCCCCCTTTGCTGCTTCCCATGATACGTTCCCAAAACGACACCAAAATTACCTCGCCCAGGAGGCTGGAGCGAGAGCCAGACCCTGGATATTGTTTCGCCGCCCACTCTTGCATGAGCTAATCAGCAGGATTATTGTCAAACCTAGGGACAGGATCAGTTTCCCATTTTCTGCTAGAGACTGACTGGATCATCTGGCCACAAACCCTGTGTTCAATCTATTGATTCAGAAATAACTATAATAGCGAGTCTCTTTAAAGCACCAACTTCGTTCGACTTACCGCCGGCGGTCCGTGCTCAGGTCATAAACTGATGAACAAACGTGTACGTCATCATTCTCGTGGTTTCATTCTCTAGTTTGCAACTGACTTTTGCAACTTTTAAACATTTTCGAGAATTGCGCAGGAAACATCCATCTCGTTAAATCATCCACTGGAGATTCCTGATTCTAGCCTTGGGTCCGAAGCACAAGTACCATTGACTCGGTTCATGCTCAGTCTTCCGTGCGTAGTACCCCTTTTCTAAAGACATTTCTGAAGCAATCGGAGAACGGTGAGACCTAACATTATCTTGAACTCTTTTCATCAGTCAAAATGATCATGCAGTCAAAACATGATAATAATGAACGAGGAGGTCACGTGGCCTCCACCCCAGGTGTCTTTTCACCACGTCTGTGGCCAGTTGGTTGAGGAGAACGCCTTCTTCAGCAGAAAGCAACATGAACGCACCAAGGAATGACAGAATTACGTAGTCATCTAGGTAACAATAACCCGTGATTAATCAACATGCTCCGCATTGAAGAGGGATCTTGATCAGGTTGCAAGCAAATACAAATGATTGATAATGCTTTTTGCATGTTCGAACCCGTTTGCCTGCAACATATTGGATGGCTGCCGGTAATAAGGACCTCTGCTAACGGGAAACCTCGAAAACTTAGGCCACAGTCAGTGGCACCAAGGATGGACTGGGACAACCGAACTAGTACGGTGCGTGTGAATGGTTAGTGCGTTGTTGACTCGCAAGGCGGACTAGACCTCAAATATGTGAGATTGCTTCGAATTACGACCCAGGTCACTCCAAAATCCCAAGCCTCTCGGTCCCTTGGCGACACAATTGCTTACAAACGAGATTGATGGCTACCCAGAAAAAGCTACCCAGAAAAAGAAGTATATTTTAGATAGCTTTTCCATAGTAGGTTCGTCTTTCGGCAAGAACCAAGTACTCTTTACTGGAATGTCAGCAATTTGTCACGTTCGACGCCGCGGCGAAGGCAGGTCACCCCGGTTTCGGCTCCGCAGTAGGAAGCTTGAAGTTTTGGACCTGTTAGACGTATTGGCAACTTATTCAAGTGCAAGTATAAAGGGATTTCTGGCATAGAATGAATAAATAATAAACGAACTGGCTGCTATACCTGAAATGAATCGGCTGAATGACAGCGCAAGCTCTTGTCACAGTGGTTGAAGACACGGTGCATATTGGCGATATAGTCCTAACGTCGACTGGCCGTGCACTACGTGTAGGACGACATATTATTCTCATCAAATCAAACAGAATAGTGCATTTAACCCACCCGATTGTACCATAGTATCAGTGGCTTGGCGGCTTGTGTCGAGGGGCTGGCTGGGATGAGCCTGTTGCCGATACCTAGACGAGTCGTGATCGCATTGCGAATCTACCTGAGCCATACGTCTCTGAGGCTGCTTTGATAGGGCCGTCGCAGGCACAATAGAAATGCATGGATATAAAACCTTGACTTTGAGCGTTGAGTTATTCTGACGAGGGCAATTTAGCAGAACCAAAACAGCCGGACGGCTATGACTCAAATGGCGAATCCTGTATTGCACGCGCTGTCTTCGGTTAGCATATCAACCACATGTCGCATTGCTTCGAATGTCTGGACAACACGAGGTATAGACGGTTGACCCTCCTCTCACCAGACTTGCCCGAATAATCCTGGAAAAATATCAGTGTATTCTGAAAGAGGCAAACGGGGATGTCGCCTCTCGATGGCTTCTCTGAAGGCGACCCTTTCGGTAAGAGATGTACACATCCCACAGCACCCGCCGCCCATAGCCAGAGTGAGGAGAAATTGAAGACTGAGCTTGTTGCATTGTTCACGGACATCCAGCTTCTCCCGGTTCTAGCTGAGCGCGGACGGTCTCCCTTGGGGGCCGGCTGGTGGACGAGGTCAATCTCTCTGAGAACAGCTTTTGGTAGTATTCCCAATGACAGCGACATGGAGTCAATTCGATCGCCGTATTTCACACATTAACCGCTTGGCACCTATTCAGTCGCATCAGACGGTAAAACACCACCAGGGTACGTAATCAAACTGGAGGAAGCCGCTCAATCCCAAGAATCCCATGGACTGGCCCATGAGATCAAAATGGACTCAGGTCATGCTTGTGCATACCTTAACGCTAAAGCGTTAGTATCTTGATCCATCTTGACGCGTCCGACCTCGCTCGTACGGCCATTACTTAATACCTTTAATCAACAAGGCAACAGCATCCTCATTGCAAGCTCCGGCAGTACCAGGCATTCTTAGGGATTTCAATGTTCCCGAGGGAGCAATGACAACATTCATCAGGTCCATCTTCAGCTTGGGATTTGTCTTCGGTCCATGTATGCTGTATACTACGCCGTTCTTTGAGCCGCCTTGTGCCAAATGTGCGGAGCTGACGCAGCACACAGCCAGCTATGTTTGAGACTGTAAGGTTAAGCTAATAACAGGTAAATAGCGGCACAAATATTGGAGGTGTACTGGCGTTACACCATGTATACTCTGTCGAATGCCCTTTTCCTCGGCTCAACATAGCACGTACTGTATCGCCCAACTTCGGCATTCTCCTGGGCTTTCGGTTTCTAAGTACATGTATCGGCACAGCCCCCTTCCATTAGAATCAGTGCCATCGTGAACGTCGCACTGCCAGGTATGCGGAGCCGAGCGGCGTCATTCTACGCCATCGCCACGCTGTTTGGGCCGGTTCTAGGACCCGCCGCCGGGGGATTCCTGGGCCAATTCTTTTGGGATGCCGGGGGATTATTTGAATGATATGTATTGCGGGGAGTCGTCTTGTCGATATAATCGTCCGAGAAAGTCATGTTGGCAGATCAGAGTTACTAACGTCCCCCACCTAGTTCTCGCCCACCCTTTTACACTAAAAACGTGATTTTTAGAAATTCTATATTAAATTAAAAAAGACTTTACTTTAATTATTTCTTAAATACTATACTCTTTACAATTAGGTTATAAAGTTTAAAGTATATATAAGTTATAATAATAAGTAACTAGCTTTTATCTTAACTTTAAAAATATAACGTATTAAATTATATATATAAAAAGTCTATAGTATAGAATAGTATTAATAAAGTAAAAATACTTAAAATTATCTTAAAACATATTTATTTATAATCTTAAGAGTAATCTCTTAAAATAATTTTTCTTAATTAGTTATATTACTTTAAATATCTCTCTATATAAATTTTACTTAGTAAAACCTTTATATATAAATATTATAGTTTTTAAAAGAAATATAATTATACTATTAAGGATAAAAAGTAATTTTAACTAAAGGCTTTATATAAATTATTTTAGATTTTTAATTCTAGTATTAAAGCTAAAACTTAGGTTTTTTAAGTATTAAGGATTCTTAGTATATTACAGTACATATAAAGGTTAGGTATAGCGATGGTTTAATATAGGGTTGGTATTTAATCAAGTTTGAATCTTAGCCCTTCTTCCCTTTTAGAGGGAATTAGGACCTATTATTCTAGAAATTAGAGCTATTTTACCCCGCTTATTAATTATATAGTAACCTTACTTCTCTATTTAGTATAATCTTTTTACTATTTTACCTAAAAAGCTATAATTTAGTCCCCTTTTAGGGTCCTAATAAGGCCCTTTTTATCTTTATCTCTATTTTAATTTTACCCCTATTTAGGGTAGTTATCCTTAACCTACTAAAATAAAGAAATCCCTTATCTTAATATATATAAGTAGAACTAAAGTTTTTAACTTACTTTTACTTAAGTAATAAGAGGGTAATAAGGTATTATTAATACTTTTTATTTTAGGTATTATAGCTGTTAATTTTCTTTAACTAATATATTTTTAGTATTGGAATTCTTTAGTAATTCTAACTATTTTCTATTATTCCTACTCCTTTTTAGATTAATATAGGGATTAAGATTAGCTTTATAAATCCCTAAAAGGTAATCTATAATTAACTTTATATTTTAAGTTATACTTATTTAGCTATAGATTTATAAGCAGGAGTTAGTATATTTATAAGCTTAAGAATGTTTCAGTAAGGCTTTTAGGGGCCTATATAAAGGCCTTATTCCTCCTTAAGAAGAATCCCTTCTCTAAGTAAGTAACTACTAAC